>LQNS02278182.1:4930169-4941792 GCA_001587735.2 Parhyale hawaiensis
ATGGCTTAATACTATTTCACTTGATTGACTAAATACTATTACATAAAATATCGTCCAATAGGTATGACGGTGCCATACAGCACGACCTACAGTACATACATGTACATTGGGAATCATGTATTTATATCTCATGATAGGGTGACTTTCATCAAATGAATTATAATTATTGTAATTAAATGATTAGTTTAACCACCGTTTCCGCCAGAGGGCGATCCGCACAGCGATGATAGTCGGCCAGAAGGCTCAATTATGAATATCCTATATGTCTCAGTGCACTACTACTGGTAGGAAAAAGATGCAAGGAATAGGAAAAGACACTAGAGTGGACGGCTCCCATACTAGGAATACTATGGGGCAGAGAACCTTTGTAGCAAATAACACAGCCGGTATGAATGGAGTTACGACTCTGTTTAATGAATTAATGGACATCTTCAAGATCTTAGTTTTTAAAAACTAAGATCATGACGATGTCCATTAATTCATTAAACAACGATGGTCCAAGACGTCCAATCTTCCAGGAAGTTAAGACTCTATAATGAAGCTTGGTAACACAGAGTATCATAATTTACCCTTATTTCAAAGTGTATGTACTAAATACAGTAGTAATGCGTACCAACTCTGCAAATCTACTTTGTTTGCTTGATCAATTGTATGTGACCGTGCACAGAATCTTCGCTGTAAGATAGGAGGAAATTCGAGCGTTGATTATTTAATGCGAATGTATCTATGATACGGGGGATAAACTTGAGTTCGGCTGCATAAACGTGTTCGTTAAATGTAAAACTAATACCTGAAATGAAACTGGACAACGTCATACAGTAGATACCGTTTATTTATCCCCGCTGAGAGGCAAAGGGCTGAATATTCCTTTGGGAAACAAAGGAGCTGGCAATGGTGACCCAAACAGATCATGGGTAGTCTAGTAAATTCTAAAGAATTCAAATTCAACACATTGACCGCGACTTCAGTAATACACAACAGAATTATTACGACAATATGTACCATTGGATATGCATTACGATCGAAGTGTAAGAGTGTTTAGTCGCGCCAAATTTTTAACGGCGAAAACGCATCCTCCAGATAGGTAACGTCATCAACAATTTGGAATTATATTTAAATACAAATACTCATTATTAAGGTTGGAATAAATTAGAGTAATCTAACTCTCAGAGAAAATTAATGGAACCTCGTAAGACACAAACATTCTAGGACTAATAACAGATTAATCTCCAAGTGTATGATAGAGCTACAACTACTGTGGGAAGAAATAAAACCTGAATAAATTAAATTCTAAACTCAAAGCAAGCATGAAGACCTACAAAAGTCCCTGAGATTAGAAGTAAAATTGCTAGTACTGTATTATCATTTCTTGATAGAGTGCTTTACATGCTCACATGCGACACGGTCTTCGATAGCATAAAAAATGTCTAAAAATACTCATCGTATTAAATGAAAAGGAAGGGATGCGCTTACTTAAAAAAAATTATTATAAGAACTCCCCTGTGTGTGTTGTCAATGATGCATGCTTGGAACTGAATAAAGTGTCTCTGAATATCTCTTGGAGCAGACTACCTTCATCATCAAGTCTCATCAGCGCGAATGAAAGTTCCTACTCGAGCACGAGATTTTTTTAATATAACTCGTTTAATTCTAAAAGCTTGAATATAGGCTCAACTGGATGTTTATTTCGTCTCCAAAGTATATGCCGGCATGGTAATAAGCTGTGCGATATCATTTCAACAAGATAAAGCCAAAATATATCAATAATGCCAATCTCGCCGGTAAATCTACAGCATAAACCACAATGTCTAATACTCTACTGCTCTGAAGTCACAATATCAAAATAACTACCGAATCAAGAGTGAATTCACCCAACTACTAAGTGATATGCAATGCTTATTTGACAATAAGTAACTATACTCGTATAAAAAATGCCAATCTATTCCCAATACCGGCTAAATTTTCAATGATTTATTAATTTAAAACCAAATCTAATTTTCTTCCACCATCTCGGCGACCTCTAAAGGTCACCAGTGAAATTTTCAGTTCCAGTACTCCTTTTGACCTTTACAAGCAACCGGCCAGCAGCGTTGCCAGCTGTCCTACGGCACCTCATCAATATTTAAGTAGCTAGAGCTTCCTGAAGGCCAATGCATCTCAGATGAATAATGGGTCACTGTGATACGCAAAATGTGCGATGAGTAGGTATTCGATTCATTGATTGCGGTGTGCATAATAGTAAGACAATAGAATCGGTAAATAGAGCATCTCTCGTCAAATACGATAGTAGGTACGGAGTGAAACAAAATAAGCTTAGCGTTAATAATTCTTAACGTGCACTCAAAATGTTACAAACACAAGTTCAACCCTTTCCTCCTACACGTTATATCATATATGATACCTACGCACTTATTAGTCATACTCCAGCGAGAAAGGTAACATTGAGGCACGCATTAAAGGGTTACATTGACAACAACCCAAATGCAGTGATTCCCTTAACATCAATGTCGCGCTAATTCTCGACATGAGCCTACAAATTTCACAAACGCCCTACAACTCATATTCACAACAACGCCACTTCATCGACTTGTAAAGGAAAATTTCGCTCGAATTTTGCTCATATTCACAACAACGTCCCTTCACAGACTCCCCAAAGGGGTATTTCGCGCTACTTCAGGATATTCGCCCCAAACATTTCACAAGCTCCCTGCAGCTCATATTCACAACAACGCCATTGCACGGACTCCCACACCGGAAGTTTAGTACCAAGTCTAGCGCCGCATCCAAAAAATTCATATCCTAATTAGCTAGCGAGCAACACTCGCCATCAATTACAGGCGGTACTTTATACTCATTACAAGAGCATTGGTTCAGTGCTGTAAACAAGCCTAATGGATATGGATAGAGACTGCATATCACCTTTCATCATCAAGCTTTATCTCTGCAGCATACACACGATATATATGGCGATAAATGGTTATAGTCTAAGTGAAATTCTCCCAGTCTATGGTAACAACAATCTGGAAAAGGATAGCACAGTTAGAGAACCCACGCATAGACGAAGAAGCAGAGAGCATGGGAACAGCAAGTAGGAAAAAACAGGAAGAAGAGAATAAAGATTGTCCACAAGAATAGTAAAAAAAGCAAGGAAATATAATATATATGCAGCGGACACAGAAAGAACAATGACCCATAGACATAATTAAGACTAAAGTACCGTACCTACTCCAAAGTATATGGAAAACCCCTCCAGTTTATTGTGCTTACGTTATCTGATTGATAAAAGAGCTACCCCATATCACTGGAAGAGCGATGTATGCACCTCATACCCTGATTTCACTTTGGTGACCGAAAGCTATTCATCGTGTATAGACTCAATGTATGCATATGGCCAACTAAAACAATAGAGCACTTATAAAATCAACTGGCCTTTTCCACAGGATCCAAACTTGAACACTATTTTGTAAATGTCAGCAGATTAGTGCATACTTTGATCTATACGGGTTATTATTACTATCGTTACACTGAATAATTTAGTCCTCAGTTTACGCTACGTAGGCGGTCCAACAAAGGGAAAAATAATAGACACAGAGCGGTCGATAGAAAATGAAACCCATGCACGAGGAGGATCCTACCCAGAATCAACGCGCACGATAACAGCAACTCGAGAAAGAAGACCAGAATAAACTCTCATCATTACGACCATGAAAATGGAAAGAAGCAAAATGGGCACGAACAACCGACGTCCTGAAGGCCTAGCTAAAGCTAAGGTAAGCTATGGGGATCCTTGACGGCGCTCCGCCCTTTAACAAAGTATGGGCGAACTTAATTAACCTAACCCTATGGCCAAAGGCCCCTCAAATACCTTACGCCCCCCTGGGGAGCATCAATCTACGGCATTCGGAAGCACTACTCCCCATAACATGAGATGGGCGACAGGCGCGTACCGTAGCACCTATATAACGTCGTGTAATGGAGCATCAGCCAGGAGCGTAGATCGATCAATAAACTCGATTACGAGCACCCCGCGCGGCGTCCACAGCAGCAGCGCCGCCCTCGAAGATTGTCATCGCAGCGCATAATAATGTTAATTAAGAGACACATTCCACTGCGTCGAATGGCAGGCAATAGCCATTGCGCAACATGGTAGAGGACAGTAGAAACGCAGTGGTAGCGCAATTGCATCCTTTTCCTTGGACTGAAGGGGACGGGGAACTGCATGAGTCATTGCACCCAGTTTGGATCTGGAAAATTATGAGTTGATAAAGAGCACATTCTACTGTGTCGGTTCCTAGGCAAAGGCCACTGTGCAACAGGGTGGGGATTAGTAGGTACGCTGTAGCAGTGCAACTTGCATTGTTTTTACTTGGATTAACTGATGAAAATTTGATCATTCCCCCTAGCATTGTTCTTCTAAATCAAACGGTTCGACTTAGATTTGTGAAAACGGAAGTCGTTTCATTCGGTTGAGCAGGTCCAGCACGTCTGGATGTGAAGATAGAACGTCGCCAACTGTTGTGAAGTATTTACAGACGGATGCAGCGAAGGAAAAGGGAGGATTGACAAGGAACAGTACGGAGTATATGACAGCCTCGATTGCTGACACATTTGTTGGAGAGCCCATCAGGCTGTTGTTGGAGAGGCTGTGTTATACTTCGGACTATTTCGATTCGGCGAGGGCTCTAGTTTTTTATACTTGTTTACCCATTAGCGAAACATCAAATGTTGTATTTATTTATTTAACATTTATTTCTCCACAGGCGGGAGGTGTTCTGGATTATTATATTACAGCTTACATTAAAAAGTGTAGGCAGGGCGAGCGTACATATACAGAAACAACTATACCAGCAGCACCAATGTTTGTAAGATATATATAAGACTTGAGAGCACTCTGAGAGCGCACACCTCCACCAAGCTAGGCATCAGTAACGAAAATTTCAAATTGGTTCTGAAACTAATATTTTCTTTGTTATCAGTACCAAAATCTAATCATTTGTGCCTTTTGTTAGTATTAACAATTTCTGTAATTTTTCATAAAGATCCGTTCATAACTTTTTGAGTTAGTGTGCTAACAAGCATAAAATCAAACATAGCGACAAACAAACGTATGAACAAACAGATCATCATAAAAATTTGATCATTTACTCTTCGTGATATACCTAGCAACTCAAATAAATTTCATGAAAATCTATCCCTAACTTTTCGAGTTATGGCCTTAAAAAATAGGCAGACAGACATAGAGACAGAGAACAGATTTTAACCAAAAGTTAATCGTCTGTTACTGTTAACATGCCTAACAATCCCTGTAAATTTTGTAAAGATCAGTCAACAACTTTTTGAGTAATCTTGGTGACAGACAAATAGAATACACAAACATGGCAAAACATAACCTCCTCGGCGGAGGCAAAAATAGTCTTTCCAGTTGAGGCTGGGACAAACGCTAGCCAAAAGCTGAGGAAACTCTCGCAAATGCGCAAAATGTTTTGTTCAAAGCTTCACCGCCCTATTCACCCGTGAGAAGGGTTCCCTGGTCTACAGACGTCGAGCTCCATTTATCCAAACGACGTTGTCATGGCTACGGACTGAACACCATGGTAAACATGCATCTAACAAGCAGAATAATATAATAGATGCTACCCACTGCATTCAAAATTAATATTAGGTCCAATTCTTTGATAAAATAGTTTGAAAATAATAAGCCGTTACGGCTCCGAAAGCGAAATGAACAACCTACGTATACACGCCGGTAGATGTCTCTGGTGACGGTTTGTTTACAAAATTTCGCGCGTTTGACCTGTATATCGAGCGCAAAACTGCTGTATGCTCCATTCTAGAACTTCGCGCAAAAGCGGGAGTGTGCAGGTTTTTAGACGTCGATTGGGTGCTCAAAACTCTGATACTCGATCTGTTGGCTAGCGTACGGCATCGGCATTAGAACAAACTACGATAAAAATGTGCACTACAATTTTCTATACCTAGTTTTTCAGCGACAAGAAAAATAATTATTACCTGAAAAATCTGCAATCTCATGACTTCGCTTCAACGGTGCTTCCCTGTAAAAATAAAAATAAAGAGCACAGCGCCAGAGAAATACGTAACTTAAACATCATAAGGATGAACTCGAGGAGTTCTCAAGTATCTCGATCGTTCCCCATGCAATCAACGATATTAACGATTTCTCGTGACAAGGAACCCCCCCATCCCGTAGATGCATAGAAACTGTTACCTTTAGCAGCAGGTGCAACGTACCAGAGGAACTTCCGTAGATTCATTCAAAAGGGATAATTGTAGCGGTAATAAAGGACTTACCTAAATCTCTTTCAATGGAAAAATTATTTACCTTCGCAAAAGAGGCCCCGTGTCAACATCAAAAAATGGTCACAATAATGGCACAAAAAGTATCCCGATTGCTTCCCAACAATAATAACGATTTTCCGTGGGGAAGGAAGGACCCCCGCAGATACATCAAACTGGATGATTAGAGGAAAAATTTAGGAGCAGGAGCGGCGGGAAGGAGACACATTTGTCAGGTCGCACAGAAAGGCTGCGGCAGCCCCCGCAAAGGCTTGAGTGATTAAAAGAGGTTTCCTTAAGAACAGAAAGACAGTAAATGTCTCGAGCCAAAGAGGCTCGCCGCAATTTATGGGTCCGCCACGAGACAGTCTCGAGAACCTGCACTTCAAACTTTGCTACTCGGACCAATAACGCAGGCAATTATAGGAAAGAAATCGGTCGGCATCATTCTTCAAGGAAGGAAGAATTTCCTCGCTCATAGGTGTTCGATTTGCTTTTACAGCTCGCTGTAGCGCATAAGCGAGTGATGCATAGGCATATATCGTGCGAACGTGTGTGCGTTTGTACGTGCGTGTGTTGCCTCGCCGGAGCTCAGTGTGTGCTCATCTGCTGTTCTGGAACATTGTTCTGTGCTGTGGGTTTCCGGGACGACTCTAGTATATCCTCAAGAACAGCAGCAAATTAGATGACTCGCGGAAACCTCAGCCCTGAGCAGAGCACATGCTGACACAAGAGAAAGGCTGACATTGAGCCACGACTGGCTGAACATAATCCTGACTGAGCCCCACGAACAGACATTACGGACACACACCATACGGTTACGTAGACATCTTCGCTTGGCTACAACAGGCTGCGGTAAAATGTAATAGCCAGTGACCGCCCTTGATTACATATTCAAGGGGAAGTACTGCACAGCTCCGTGGCCAGGGTATATATCTCTATTTCCTACCTGGAATAACGGAAGGCTATACCGACGTTGTAATGTTAGTAGCCTTGCTCTAGTTCATGGCTATACAAACATAAGAATAGATCCTAAATAATAATCCGCACGCGGTCAAGAGCTGAATTCAGCATAGAAAAAAAGCATCCCCACTTAATGGCTTTCCAACTAATGCCGAGGGCCCCACCTTACACAACTAATGTATATATTATATACATAAGTTGTGTAAACATCAGGTGGCCGGAAATATCACCGTTAGTACAGAGGTGCCCCTTATGGTGTCACTGAAGCTGGACAATAGATCTAATTCTGGAAAGAATTACGAATATCCTGCTAAGGAGCTGCACAGGACTGTCACTTCCGTAGCCACTGATTACACCACTAAAGCTGAATTAAGCTGAGGGAAAACAACGATATAGAATTTTATTAATCTCTCGTAGTATCCTTATAATATATATATATATTCCTTTGCCTTTGAAAAAATATCTACATAAAAATATTCGCTGCCAAAAGTCCCAGCATTAGAATATGAAGAAAGCAAAATGAAGTGAAATTTTCGTTACTTACCTTATTGCCGAAAAAGCCGTAACGTGCGGGGTGCAGCAGCCCAGCTTCTATAATATAACTTCAAAAATAGCGCAACTCACTGATTAAAAGACCGAAAATTACCCAATTCACCACATAAAGTAAAGTACATACTATAGGATCAGCTTCTGGATAGAAAAACACTCTACCGATAATACGCGAGCCAACCGCTGCGGCTGATGCCGATTGAGATCCGATTTGAGGCAAAAAAATAACGAATATAACCTTGCCCGCCAGCTAAATTAGTCATTTACCGTCCACCCTACTGGATAAAATACCGCTACTATCACAGACTGTTAATAAAATAGAAACTAGAGTACTCTGAGAGCGCATATCTCCGCCAAGCGAAGCAACGTTAACGAAAATTTCTAATATGTTCTGAAACTATGATTCCGCCTTTAGCAGCACCAAAATCTTGTCATTTGTGTCTTTTGACAGTATGAAAGGTTCAGTAATTTTCTTGAATATCCGTCAGTAAGTTCGTGAGTTATATTCTGACGAACATTTTGACAACCATTGATCAAACGTACAAACCCGATCATCACCAACATTTTGATCATTTATGTCTTTACACACTTTTAACAATGCCTGTAAATTTCAAAAGCACCGTTCAAAACTTTCTGAGTTATTTTACTAAGAAGCATAAAATGAAACACGGAGACAAACAAACGAAAAAACAGTTCCTCACAAAAATTTGGTTATTTACTCATTGTGCTAAACCTAGCAACTCATGAAATTTCACAAAAATCCTTCCACAACTTTTCGAGTCATAGCACTAAGTAAGATATAGGCAGACAAAAAACAAACTGATGACCGGATCTCCCCAAAAAGTTAATCATCTGTTCTTCCTAACATACCTAATAATCCCTCTAAATTTTGTAAAAATCCGTGCATAACTTTTTGTGTTAGCTTGGTGACAAACAAAGCAACACAAACAGATAGAAAAAGACACAAACTCGACGAAAAGATTACCTCCTTGGCCAGGGTTGGCTGGTTTAAACCAGATGGTTTAAATCAAATAATAAACCATGGCTTAAACCAACCAAAAAAAAGTTTTTTAGGGTTTTTACTCTTTTTTTCAATTTTTGTTGGTTTTTATTCATATACATTGCAAAATAAACAGTTTTACTTCTAGAAAATATGAAATTTTGGTCACACAACTGAAAGGATGAGGTAATGTGTTTCTTTTCAGGAATCAGTTTTGAGTGTTAAGACAATTAGGGTCAACTATTACTTATGTTCAATAAAAACCTTTAACTTATTGAATTTTGCGTTATTTCATTTCAGAGATGCATGCCTAATTAAATTCTGATAAGCTAGAAGCTCCTGAAAATTAGAAGTAGTAGTTATATAGTTGCTATTAGATAGACAGTGAGCTCATGAGAAGCACGTAGGCATATAGCTATTTCACCTTCTTCAGTTCATTACTCTGCTCTTAATTAGCTAGTAGGGAGCAATTTCTATCAAAATGCCTTTGTATATTGGAGTGTTTCTACGTTTTTGAGAGGATTTCATAGCTGTTTCACTTTCTTTATAGTTCACTATTCTGTTAGCAATTAGCTAGAAGCTCGCTATTTCTGTCCAGTTGCATTTATAATCTGAAGTGTTTTCAAGCTTTTCAAAGGATTTTATACTGCAGTTTTAAATCATAGTATATCTGCAGTTTGCATATTAGATGCAGTCATAGCAAATACAGGTAGCCTACTCTGCTAACTGCCCGTTCGTAATCCCTCCATCTAAATATCATTCTTCTACAACAGGAAGTTGAAATAAAAGTGACTAAAATTGTCGATGATTAGCAAGCTACATGTGTCGTTTACACAGTAGAAAAACCTTTAAATATTGGATACAATTCCTAAAACACTGGAAAAATAAACAAAATTTTAAATAATAAAAACAAACAAAAAAACACGTTTTTTGTTTTAGCAAAAATAAAAACATGGTTTATAGTTTAAACCAAAAAAAAACATGATTTTTGCCAACCCTATCCTTGGCAGAGGTAAATATAACCTAGCTTGGCGCATACAATACAGAATACAGCCTAGTCCGCCGAAAAAAACAAGAAGCATAGCCCAGGTGGCCGACAAAATACTGAATACAGACCAGGTTACCGTATAAAATAGCGAGATATTTTCACGCAATAAACACGTAAGGGATTTATGAGGGGCTGCCGTCGGACGCAAGCAGGTCCCGGGGCAAATTACGGCATTTTACGACTGAGCTGCTGGGCTAGCAAGGCTCGAGCTGAGCTCTAAAGTACCCAATCTGGCGCATCAATCATGCAAATTCCATAACGCAGAGCCGATCAAACAGCTTCCTCTATGCTTACAAAAGACAGATTTGGAATGGAGAAAAGGAATCCGGAAGGTTTACGATGGCGGCAACACAATTCGCTTTCGGCACACCCGTTTACTCAAATGGCGCCGATGTTGCAGATTCTTTCAGTGCGCTCCGGTGAGAAAAAAAAAAGTGGCGCATCCATGATAAAAGGTTATACATGGGATTGTGCTTTAGATTAGTGGTTCGCAAAGGGGGCGGTATTCTCCCTGGACGCTATGTAAACTTTTAGGTGGGCGAAGAGGCAAACCGAGAGGGGGGGGGAGAAAAGATGGCATTTCAAAAGTAGCTAAGTAATACCAAAATGGAAATTATCACTTATATTTATATATCTGATGTGAAGATCCCTACCCACAACGCATGCTGCCATCCAAAGAAAGGAGGGACATGCAGTACCAGCGTCATGTAAGACGACCCGAGCACCCACAGAGAGCAACACAGAAACAGGAAAGAAGCGAAACCGAGGAAAAACAACACACAAGACCATCGGTAGGACTAGCTAGAACAGACAATATGTTAGTTAACGTTCCATACTAACCGTGCCCTGTTATCTCGACTTAAAGTTATAGCAGAACCAGAACTTGGTTTCAAGATGGCGGCTGCAACTGCCAAATTTGGGCCATCGTAGCTCCCACGTACCCGAGATGGTAGGTACTTAATTCATCTCGCATTGAGCCATTGTGGCTCCCACGTGGGCACCATCCAGTTTGGTTAAGAGGGTTCGTGATATATAGTATAGGCCTACTGATTTAACGTGCATCGTAAGATTTGCAACAACTCCCTTGCTACAAAGCTCAGTTATAGACAAAAACACTACGCACTCACTATGACACTTTGATGAGCTTCAAATGACGTACTAGTGGTATTATGACCCATTCGATATGCGTAGAGGCCGAAGAGCCAACCTTTGTTACCAGTGGTAGGGCCAGCTGAGATTTATCTCCACAGTGCACGTAACCGTTGCACGCTAAATTTTCAAGCTAAAATGGTAGAAATAAGTGTAAGGCATCCCCTAAAAATGGTAATAACTTTTAAATTATGCCACATTTTCCAAGAAAATTGAGTGGTGCTTTTATATGGCATGAAAATCAGTGTATATAATCAGTTTCATGATCAATTTCCAGAAAAACGTTATGATCACAAATACAGTTTTAAAACTGGAAACTAGCATGAGACACTTTTGAAAGATTAGTCTAGCCCTTCTACTTTACAATGCCAAAGAAATAATTAATCAATCAATCAACTTTATTAGGTACTCACAGGGGTGGTACAGTAGTTATATTAAACATAGCTTATCACCAGACTTAAATTAAATACAGAGATCGCTTGATAGCCTTAGTACACGTTACACCGCATTCCGGCTCATTGTTTGGCCTCTGTTTGGTAAGAGTATGCGCTGCCATCGGCTATACATATTTGACAGTCTGTAGCAAGGGCCATTGCAGACCACGTTTATCAGTGAATTAG
>LQNS02278182.1:4965732-5006584 GCA_001587735.2 Parhyale hawaiensis
TAACAATTTCATTGGGACTGATAGGCCTAAAAATACAATCTGTAGCAACGTAATTCGTATTGATTGTAAAATTTCCTTCTTGAGGAGGGAGGGCCTCCACCAGAGACTTTGCTACTGAAGTATGACAAACATGAGTCAAACATACAAACGAACAAACCGATATGCACTAAAATTTAATCATTTATAGTTTTTAACATTACTAACAACACTATAAATTTCATAAAATTCATTGATAATTTTTGGAGCTATTGTGCTAACAAGCATGAAATTAGAAACAGTGACTAACGAATAAACTAACAGATTACTCCAAAATTTTGGTCATTTACTCTTCGTAATATACCTAACAACTCACGTAAATTTCATCAAAACCCGTCAATAAGTTTTTGAGTTAGCATTGAGAAAAATTGAGGCAGACAAACAAACAAACGGATGGATGGATCTTCACCAAAAGTTAATCATCTGTTCCTCCGAACATACCTAGCAAGTCCTGTAAATTTCGTCAAAATCCCTCCATAACTTTTTGAGTTAGTGACAGACAGACAGAGAGAGAGACAGACAGACAGACAGAGACAGACAGAGAGAGAGACAGACAGACAGAGACAGACAGATAGACAGACAAAGAGATAGACAAACAGACAGACAAACAGGCAGAATAACAAAAATTTAATACGAAGCGAGTGTCTCTACATTTATATAGGCTACAGGTAAAGAGTATTTACATAATTAATTACCAAACATCAGAAATATTTTGCAAATAGTTCGGTAAACGCAGAATGGTAACATAGAGCAAGAGTATTGATGCCACAATAAATAATTCAAGCTTTATTTTCACTGTAGCTTCATAGAAGAAAGTATTTAGTAGAAAACATCTCGTGCAATAGCCTAAGAAACATAGTAGGCTATACAGTTATTTCATCAGTTACTTCATCACTGCACTAAACATGAATCACAGAAACACAAGAACAGTAGCACAGTGCATGTACAAAGCTACTACGAACTAAGAAGCCCTATCTCTGTTGGCTGCATTTTCTTGCAGTTTCGTGAGTGTGCAGACGAGAACCGCTTTTGGCCCAAAGCAAACTGTACAGCCACTACAATGTTGTAATTTGGCTATCATGTGAGGTACTATACCGAATATACATGATTCTACAGTGTTTGGTACTAGAAACGTCGTTGTATCCCTTACCCCAGCACTGCACTGAGCGCACACACATGGCAGGAAACTACCATGTATAGTTCAGAGCAGTTTGTATAGCTACCGCACGGCCCTATCTTGGCCACAGTTTCTTGTATTTTGAGGCCATTGGAAGCATGAAAGTCTGCAAAGTTTGGGCAGTTCAATAAGCGTGCGATGGCCCGGCTAGGCACACAGAGGAGGCACGGGCTTGCGCGGGTCAACACAATATTCCCCCGCACGTAATTCCTGTCGAGAGGACGGGCCTCTCAACGCCAAGAAGCAGCCATAAAACTTAGGAATTTTGATGATAGCGTTCGGCCGGGACAGAAAAAATTGCGGAGATTGGAATACGGGCGGCGTCGACAGCTCTTGGGCTGCGAGCAGTCCGGCGAATGATATATCTGCCGTAATTCATGACAACAGCGAGGGAATATGAGTGGAATATATACCGCACTGCCTCCGCAGTGCAGGACATTCAAAGCGTGTCATCTGAAGGGCCGTTTGCACTGGCCACTTCTCATGCAACTCGAGCGCAATTTTCGAACTGTGCAACGCCAAGTACTGTTTAGCCAAATGATACCGTGCAGCGCAATGCTGAGGGAGTCAGTGCCATTGGATATTCTTCAATGCGAGTTGCATGAAATCCTTGCGGTCAGTTGGCATTCGCCCGCCGTAGTTTGAGGTTGGTACATGGCTGACTCACCGAGTAGAGGATTGGTACTTTCGCTCAAAAAATGCACAGTGCAGAGAGCACGAACGATGTGATCTTTTTCAACATCGACAGTTGAAAGGTTCTGTAACGGGCTCAATGCTATTCAATGGCCACTGAACTGCTTTAAATGAAATCAAGGTGTTATTCTCAAAACGCCCTTGGTTTCTCAATTTACGTAGAGAAACATCACATCAATAGGCCTCGGCTGCTTACTTAAGCCGTGTTTGAATAGTTTTTTTTTAATGAAGACGATTGATTTCGATCAGCTTTAACTTATCCGATACCTTAACCCAGGGCAATGGATTCACCACTCGATACCGAGCTTTCAGCGTTAATCGTAAAGCGATTACGCTTGACACCACCTCAGAGTCAATGCTATCCAATCCTGGACGTTCCAGGTAAATTCAATGCTCTGGATTGAAGTTCCGATCTGATTAAACAATGGATTATTTGGTTTTATCACAGCACCCACGGTATACGATGTGATCCAAGCAGTGAGACTTCGTTTAGTATGACGCATCAGTACCAATATGAATGTTTTATCTCGGCATTCCAGACGGAAATTCTCAGTCAGCCGAGTGGGCTATTACTGGTGTGAGAAAAGGCACAAAGCATCTCTAAGAGGCAAAAAAGAAAAGAGGAGACGACAGAAGATAGAAACACCCGTGCGGAGGGCCCCTTCCGTGACCTCCCACACGCAAGCAGTTAATAGTCCTGATTGGCACGGGTCACTTACCACCATTCAGCAGCTCACCTCGCGGGCCAGAATGGGAAATATTGAGAACCTAAATAACATGACATACTAACCTCCACGGCCAGAACCGCGGCCAGCTGCAACATTCCCAGCGGGAAGGCACTCGGGCCAGACGTCCTGGCCCATGTACATATATTCTGACAGGGAAACTAAACAATGAATTAGATTACCTTGATCTAAAGGTGGAGTCAAACACGTCTCTACTTACTTCCAAACTTTAAGGATCTTCGGGCGTGGTCCATATGACGTCATGCACGTTACCCGCCATTAAGAGAAGCTCCCGTCGCGTTACCACTACTTTCTGTGGAATCTTCACTTGGGACAAACAAGAGAGCTAACAGCAGCGAGTCATTTCAGCCAAGGACGCAAAGGCACTCCAGCAACTAATAATAATAATAACACTAAGTAGAAAAGACAATTACAAGGCACTTACCTCAGCTCGCAACTGCAGCTACAACCCAAAAATATATGAACCGTAGGATACACTTAGGAGAACTTCTTGGGCGGGACTCCAAAACACCAACTCTTTTGCACACAATTTGATAACCACTTCACTGATACGACATCACTTCACACACACTCTATTTATATGTGTTGATACCCAAAGGAACCAGTTTCCCGCAGATTAAAAGGTACAAAAATACATCGAAATAATATTCATACGATTTCAACACCAGCACTGATAACTGACACTGAACAGCTCAAAAGGGAGCAGTAGGTAAGTAGGGTAGCACGTAACTGCTGGTAAAAAAGAAACACGATAATTGAATTATTGACTCCGTTTAGAAAATATTAACATGAAAATTGAATAGTTCGATGGCGCAAATGCCACGCACAGGTTGACCCGCAATCCATGCATAACAAATTCTGCTGTCACGGTTTCGTCTTATTAAATAATAGGGAATAATATTACAAGTCCATGGAAGACCAAATTGATGATGCACTACATAGCAAGTTGATATTTTTTGTACGAAATGCTAAACTATATCAGATTCCAGTTACCACAGGTAAAAATCACAAGATATATTCACTTGCTCTAAAATACATAACGACGACGAGCAAACATGAAAAATGACATGGCTGATACCAAAAAAGCTATGCACCGATAAACACGAGTTGCGAATACACTATATAGCTACGTATTTAAGAATTCGTCACGAGTACAAGACACCTACCTATATAGCATGACTTGAAAGAAGTTGTTCAAAGTCAATAACCGAATGAACTACCTTACCAGTCAGCAGTGAAGAAGCGAACGTTGTGCATTTTTAACATCTCAGTCAACCCACCTGACGGCCTGAAAAAGATTGTGATGATGGCTCAACTCTTTCTGTCGCTTTTTGGGTGGACAGACAAACAAACCGACAGACAACTTCAACGAAAACAATACGGTATCACATGCACAGCTCTTTGCTTCGCTCGCGGGTGATAATCAAAAAGGGTCATCACAAACTTCCTCGCTGTCATTTTTGACAGCATGGGCACGGTAGTAACAATACGAAACAAGCGCAATTTTACCCGGACATCATAAATAGGAAACTATTGTGCACAGTGAGTTGGATTATATACCGTACTACTTAATAAAGATTTTTGTCAATATTAAATGATGTATCAGCAACTTTGTCTACACGTTGAAGCTACAATGTGAAGGCTGCTACTAGGAATGGGCTTGAGGGTCCGTCTGCTGCAGGCAGCTATCTATTCGAATTTAAAAGTTTGCACGTGCTCTACGTTAGAGCAATTTGAAATTGCATTATCCTACTGTACAAAATTCATCCACTGAGGAAACGTTACCGTTGTGCGTTTATTATTTCCATATCGAGAATAACGTCGTATTATATTACCGGAAGATACACTTGGGGCATCGGTCGGCAGAGAAAGCGTTAAATATTACTGAGATTCTCAACATAAAATTAATTAGCGGCTAAACTTCACCAAACAAGTGGTGATTATTTGAATTATCTACATCATAAGAAAATGTAAGATAGCAGCTGTAGCGAATAAGTAAAATAAAACGGCCGAGATTGCAAGTATAAAAATCAATTAGCGACTGAAATTTGACATTTGAAAGACGAGCGACGGGATAATTAAGAGAACTTACGGCCAGCTGAGGCGAAACTCCAATTAAAATTCCATTTTGAGAAATGGACTGTCGATTAATTCTTCGAGCGAGATCGTGCTTCTTCCAATCCACTTAAGAACTTGGAACTTTTAATGACATTGAACTTTAGCATTAGAAATAAGCACCTTGTGAAACAAAAATACAACAAAATTCAAGGTTACGCTCTGAAAGAGACTAAAAGTTATTCAAGTGATTGGGCATGAAAACAACGTCTTATGCCGAGGCCACTTATGCCTTCCCAGAAACAACTGGAAGCGAGGATCGGCAACTCACTCGTTGTTTGGAGATATATTTAAACTCGGCAGCATAGATACCATTTCATAAACGACGTGCAAGATGCTTATGCTGGCGTCACATTATTAGCTACCTCCGCCAAGGAAATTAATTTTTGTCGTGTTTGTCTGTTTATTTATCAGTCTGTCTACCACCAAGATACTGTAATTCAGAGTTATGAACGGATCTTTGCGAAATTTACAGGGAATGTTAGACATGCTAACAGTAACAGATGATTACCTTTTTGGGAAAATGCGTTCATCTGTTTCTTTATCTACCTATATTTTCTTAGTACCATAACTCAAAAAGAAATGGACAGATTTTCATGAAATGACAAAATTTTTGTGATATGTGGTTTCGTTCATTTGTTTGTTTGTCGCTGTATTTGGTTTTATGCTTGTTAGCACTATTACTGAAAAAGTTAGGACTAGATCTTTATAATAAATGCAGAAATTGCTAGTAATATTAAAAGACATAAATGATGACGTTTTGGTGATGATCAGCTGGTCAGTTTGTTTGATTCATGCATAATGTTTCTAAGCAGCCTCACTCAAGAAGTTCTGAACGAATCTTCAAGAGAATTAATGAAACTAATAAAACCATCAAAAGACACAAATGAGTAAATTTTGGCGTTGATACAAAGAAAATCATGGTTTCAGAGTTTTATAGGTATACCACATAGACAGCCCATGACCCGTTGGGCCACCATCACCATCTTTGCTTTTCAAAGAATCATTCAACACGCTGCCAGCAAGCAAGGATAAATATATGTATATATGAAGTAGTCATACAGCATTTTTTGTATCAACTGTACATTTGCCGAACACGTTTTTGTAGCCGAGCTAAGGTTAATTTTCGCATCATGAATATAGTCGCATTAAATCCTCAACACTAGAATTTCATCCAATCTTATAACGAACAGATTCTGTTCACAGTGACGTACAAGCCAGCACACTAACAAAAATGGTACTCAGAGTTTTATAAGCATACAGATGGAGAGAGAATAATTTATTTTAATGTGTGCTTACATGTGTCTCGTAACGGGCTGGAGCAAGTACGTATATAGGAAGGAAATTCGAGCGTTGAAGATTAAATGCCACGGTATCTGTGATACGAGCTTTGTAATTACCATGGACCTGAGTTCGCCTGCACGAGCGTGTTCGTACACGTCAAAAGTGATACCACAGTTCATTTACATAAGATAGTTAGGTCATGTGTGAGTGTTGGTGCTACGCCTTTAAAACCTTCAGAATTGTGACGTCACAATTGCGTTACGCCATTGTGGAAATACCTATGATTCCTCACTGCAACAGAAGAGACGCTATTGGTGTGACGTCACAGTTCTGAAAGTTTCAAGGGTGTAGCGCAAACACTCATATTTGGCATAACTATTCTTCTGTAAATGAACTGTGGGTGATACGGGAAATGCCACTTGACTGCGCCATGAGCTAGGTATGTATCCAATTTTTCAGGTAGTATGTTGAAGTTCCATTTGAAAAACGCTCTCATGAATAAAAAAAAAGAAAGAAACGGGATTTTCGCGGAATACTAATTCTCTGTCGTCAATTAATTACGGGTACTGCTCAGACGAATTTAAACGGCGATCACTCATCTCCTACGACAATTTGAGTTAGGTGCTGCAGCGTATTCTTCAAAAGTATATTAGTAGCGGAAGTATGATGAATGAAGAAGGGTCCCCACAAATCCCTTGCTGCCATTTTTGACAGTGCGAGCACTCTAAATCCTATAAGATTCCCCGTAGTACAGAACAGGCTGACGTAAGTAACCCTACACGGCTTACGGTTCTTTCACCCGGTCAGCTCTTTATAGCGGAAGTTGGTGGTACTGAGCAACAACTTTGAAGTTTTCTTAAAAAGCCTCTCGCTAACAGGCGCCCCGACTCACAAAACACAAAATCAACTTCCTGTTTACTCGCGTCTCGCCCACGGCACCAGCAAATTTACTTCTGGACGCACAAACAGCGAACATAATAACGAGCTGGAAATGGCATACTTCGATGGCATCGGCAGAAGTACGACCGCTGCTGCTAGTGATACGAGGGCCACTCCGGCATTCTGTGTTCACTGAAAAAGTGGTTTATGCAACTATAATACATGTAGGTACATGAGCGGTACCAGCATTTAACAGGAGCTTGTTATTATTATAGAAAGGAATGAAGCCACGTTTGTTCCTTCAGTGACCACATTAGAAGAACTTAATGACGCCAGTTTTTTGCGTGGGACTCACGGAAAATGATTAACCCGTTATCTACGAAAATTCCGTTCTTGCTATGAGGTTCTAAAAGAAGCTCATAGAAGAAACTATCATTGTAGTCACTTGAGCTCACCTACAGTTTAGTTCAGTCGTAAATAAAATACTATCACTGACTTCAGATGGGTTGTTAAATATGTTGCCCAAATTTCGAGAAAAATTTGGGCAACGAGCATGGGAACAGCATGTCGGGAAAGAAGAGGAAGAACAGACAACAGTAAGATCAGTAGGAGTATGAAACTGGAAGGAAGCAAAGTGGGCACGAAAGACAGACGTCCCGAAGGCCCAGCTAATGGCTAAGGTAACCTACACAAACCTCCTGGAGGCGCTACTCCCCATAACATAGGATGGGCGAACCTAACCCTAGGATCCACGATAGGTAAGCTAACTTGCAGATATTAACTGCCGGATTTCGGACGTAAGCAATGGGAAGTGGTTTCGAAACATTAATCGGAAATTACAAGCGACGGAATTTTAACGTGACCAGTGAGAAGTGGCTCGTAAAAATATAATAAATTGAAATAAAGAGCACTCAGGAATTGATCAGAAATTTCAGAGAAGCCGTTTATGGAATAGTTTAAGAAATGAGAAGGTACACGCAACTTTCTTCGGAAATTGCGGCAGAGTCGTTAGTAATAAACAGTGTGAATTCAATGTCTTAACGTACAAAACGAAAGTTTTTGATGGTCCCTTTTCTGAAAGTTTTTGACGTTCTACGATTTACCTCCTGTTATCATAGGCTTAAACGCGGGCTCCTTTATTTTCTTAAGATTATGTAAAAAGTTTCCTTTGTAAACAAACATTTGTAACTAATTTAACACTGGGTCAAAAACAGTGCTCAGATACACTGGTGTTCAGCCTCCACAACGAAGACAATTCAAAGACAGAGATGACCAAGGGACATGTTGGTAGGTAGGTACCTACTTCAGCCCTTTTCCGCCGATTGTCAACTTTTCTTTATGTTGCAAATGATATTCCTACGGGACACCTAATTTTGGTCTGTCTGCTTAGGGTTAATTATAAGGAGAAACATACATACATACATTTTGAATCCTAGTGTAATTGCCCAACTTTTGGATCTAAGCAGTTTTTACCCCACGTTTCCAACCCGAGTAAATTTTTAAGGGCTGCCCAAAATTACGAAAATAGTGCAGGTGAGGTATCCTAACCCAATGCAACCTAAGCTTACCCAATGCAACCCAACCGAAAGCAACGCAACCCAACCCAAAGCAGCGCAACCCAACCCAAAGCAGCGCAACCCAACCCAAAGCAGCGCAACCCAACCCAAAGCAGCGCAACCCAACCCAAAGCAGCGCAACCCAACCCAAAGCAACGCAACCCAACGCAACCTTTGTTACTACAAAAAAACCTACTTTAATTATCAATATTGCTGTTGCCCCTTTGACAAAAAAAAATTGCTGGGTACCTCCCTAGGAATTTTTCCCCAATTTGGTATTTTTGCAGTTTAAAGAGGCGTCTATAATTCAAAAACGAAGGGTTCAATCGAAAAATTACCATGAACAAAAAGTGTTTAGAATTCCATTTTACATATGCCATGCAAATTTTAGAACAATCGGTATAGGTTAGGTTAGGTTGGTTAGTTTAGGTAAGGATAGGTAGGCCTAAGGCTAGGTAAGGTTAGCTTAGGTAAGGTTAGCTTAGATAAGGTTAGCATAGATAAGGTTAGCTTAGGTAAGGTTAGCTTAGGTAAGGTTAGCTTAGGTAAGGTTAACATAGGTAGGCTAAGGTTAGCTTAGGTAAGGCTAGCTTAGGCTAAGGTTAGCTTAGGTAAGGTTAGCTTAGGTAAGGTTAGCTTAGGTAAGGTTAGCTTAGGTAAGGTTAGCTTAGGTAAGGTTAGCTTAGGCAAAGTTAGGTTAGGTAAGGTTAGGTAAGGTTAAGTTAGGTGAGGTTAGGGGAGTTTAGGTGAGGTTAGGTTAGGTAACGTTAGATAAGGTTAGGTAGGGTTAGCTTAAGCGATGTTAGGTAAGGGAATGTTAGGTTACGTTTGGTTAGGTCAAGTAACGTTGGGTCAGGTAAGGTAAGGTTAGTTTTACCGGGGCTGACGCTGCCGTAATGTCGGAAAAATGGCCAACCCTCTTACAATTAATTAGTGAATAAACATTTCTAGTGCTCCCCTCGTTCTGAAATTTGCATGTCATATGTAAGAATGTATTCTAAACACATATTATTTTATTGTATTTTCCAGTTGGACACTTCGTTATCTAAATATCGACGCGACTTTAAACTGCAAAATTCCCTGGAATTTTTTACGATTATCAAGTTTAAGCACATTAAAAAAAAAAAGGTCTTGTTTGATTAATAGTGTAGTTTTTGATGTAGAATCAGAATATGAGGTTCGTATTGGGCGGTCGAACCTAGTTTTTTAGTTATAGGGAAAAAACCTATCCCATTGTTTTGCTATGGGAGAAAATACCAAAGGATGGCACAGTGCACTGGACAACATTTTAAATAGGATTTTAACGTAACCCAATATCCTCCTACTAACCTAATATCCTACTAACCAAACCAAAACAAACCTAAGTAAACTAAACAAACCTAAGTAAACTAAACTAACCTAAGTAAACTAAACTAACCTAAACTAACTTAAACTAACCTAAACTAACTTAAACTAACCTAGGTTAGGTTAAAATCCTATTTAAAAGGTTGTCCAGTGCACCGTGTCATCCTTGGGCATTTTCTCCTAAAGGCAAACAATGGGATGGGTTTTTTCCCAGAAACTAAAAAATTAGATTCGACTGCCAAAAAACGAACATCAGATTTGGATTCTACATCAAAAAATACCCTATATAAGAAAGTATCTTTTTTTAATGTGCTCAAATTTGATAGGCCTAATTACCAAATTTTTTTCTTCAGTATTAGATAAGGGGAAAATAGAACTTCAAAGTTAAATGTTTCAAAAAGTAAGCATGTGCACATAAAAGAAATGGTTGTGATTTTTGGATTGAGGATGTGTTAATCTATAAAGAAAGACATTTCATATGTATCAACTCTACTGGACGAAAGGGTTAAAATTAGCCGAGCATAATATAAGCACATCTAGGTAGGTAGTATGATATAACATTAATAAAAATCAAACTTTCTGGGTATGAGTTGAGGGGCCTAAAAATTTGCCAAAAGTGATCCTAAATATGAATTGTCGATTCCAAGTTTGCGACTATTAATATTGGTGACAAATAGCATAGTTAAGTACTTTTACTCAAAACGTAAAATATTTATAATTCAAATAATTAGCTAAATCAAAAGAAGACTTGCTGCATGCTGCCTAATTTCACACCAACTAGATGTAGATCAGTCGAGGTATTATGCCTGTTTTGTGTTACCAGATTCATCACACTAGCTAAGTACCTAATATTACAGCGACATAGGTACGCAGTCAAAAGTAATTCGTTTGCGGCTTTACCTGCACATAAAGCTGCACTATAAATAAGACTGAGAAGTAATTATATTTTGTTCATGTTGTCTTGGCTCACAACAAAATAGAAATGCATTCTCAAGAGGCACAATCAACTAAGTCAAAGGCCACCATTGGTCAACAGCTGACGAATTTTTCTCTACACGAAACCGTAAGATATGGCAAATATATAGCGTGTAAGAGCCTTACGATTTGTTTTCAAGCTGCAAAGACACCAGAAAATAATTCAGCCGAAATCTGCTAACTCAGCCAGAAGTAAATAAACTAATTTAATAACAGCAGCTCGAGAAGACGAAGGCTCGTACAGGAGCAAACAGCCACCACGCTACTGACCCACACGACCGTCGACGGTGCACTGATAGGAGTCGGAACTCCGAAGTTCGGAACTATGAAAAGTGAGAAACTTGGAATGCCGTTAGATATAGCCAGTGCCACAAATTTTTTCCAGGCATAAATGAAAGTTTCTTTCGAATATAACACTTTTAAGGGAGTAATATTATTATGGGTAAACAGAGTAAGCATATATCAGGAATATGAATATAGTAATAGTTCATTCACCAAAACAATACAATAAACACCGTCGTGTGCTTCCATGTTTAGATATTAGAAAAAAATTGAATGTATCGTGCCACACTCTTAACGAAATACGCGAAATAGGCCAGGTTCCAGTTTTGTAATTATGTTACGGTTCATAGAGATCAGTAAGCAAAAATTAGACCAGGTTGCAGAAGATAGTGGAAGTGGGATCCATATCCATTTAACTGAATGCACTTCTTACTCAGTCAACGTTGAAATCGAAATAGAAAAAAATATTTAAAGCTTCTCTTAGCGCAGCCAGTGAGTGATTTTAAAACTTTCTCCAAACATCGCAGTTATATTAACTCTCACTTCACTAAGTAGAAATTCTGTAGATGATCAATGAAGCACAGGCGAAGCGACAAGTTTTCCGGGGCAGTGGACACAACAGTAATTATTCTATCCAGCTTGCTTTCTTCCTTTGACGGAAAAGCTTCCAGTACAACACTTACATTTTTTGTATTAAAGGTGTATCATACGGCTATTAGAATACGAAGAGGAAAATTTAATTAAATCCAGATATACCTTGCTGCTTGCAAATCGAGCTAATTTTTTCCGCATGTCATCTAAGGTTGAGAAGAAGTGTGCTTCTTAGGTCAACTGAAAGAGAGAGTACTTATCTTTTAAGCCCAGTGCAAACGAGAAGCAAAAATTGCTCAGAGTGGCATTTCGCCAACTAATACCCAACCAGATTGGATGAAAAAGTCGCTCGAAGAGCGAATACAGCAGGATGGCTCTAAGCCAATCTTCTTCGTAGCGTTTTGAGCAAGTCGATAGCAACTTACAGAGAAATTTTCCTTAGGCTATTATCTATTCACTACAGCGGTATTTAACGCCTATGCTTCTCTTAATACTTTCTGTTAAGTTATTACAGTTCCATCGGTAGTGTGGGAAGTATGAAAAAAATATGTATATAGGTTACAACGCTGGTACCCAGCAGAAACATACTTGTCAGCGTTTCGTTTATAAGCTTCATGATTGCACAAAACACGCAGTTGCAGAACGCTATGTATAGGGAATAAAAAAAACAGTTGCGGAAAAACGAGTAATAAAATTCATAAAGTGAATATTTTCCAATTTTATTTGATGCAACTTGTAACAATTTTACCCTAAGACATTTTAACAGCAAGAACCTTTTCCCCGCTACGTGCACAGTGCTATGTCGTGCCAAGCTTTACGATCCAACAATTTCGTCCCGTCGAAATCAGCTTACATATCGCTTCCCCTGAGCACGCCCTTATTTGAGTGGGCTGCTGTAGCGTATCCTTCAGATATATATTAGTAACATGACTATCTTAAATGAAGACGGGTCTTCACAAATTCCTCGCTGTCATTTTAACAGCGCAGGGACTCTAAATAGAATGATAACAAGCACCAGCAAGCTTTTCTCCACGCTAGAATCAAACTTATTTTCAAATTGAACAAAACACGCAAAAGAAAAACACACCTACGTAAAGAAACATTTATGAATTAAAATAAAATAAAAATTAGGTCTTTCCTGGAAACTTCTACATTGTGCAATGCTTTCAAGTTGATTACGTTTTAGGCACGTCGTCCTCGCACCCTAAGCGTTGGGCTCACATATACCACGATTTTTTTTCGTGATCCCTTCACAACTTTACAAATCGGATTATATTACCTCGGGTACGGCTTCAGTTGCACACATATTAATAAACTGTCGAAAAAGTTGTTAAAAAATCTCAGCCACCGTTGCCATTTGTATAACATCAGCAAACTACCATGTATGATGACATTTGGCTGCCTCACAATTTTGAGCGAATGTAAATCGGCAAAGACTGATATTAAACATTTGCATTTTTAGTGCACTGTTCAAATGCTGAAGTCGTAGTCACGGTAATTGGATTAGCTGAGTTGGCTCTAAGTCGATAATACCAATGAAAGTTGTAAAGGCACCGCCGGATTTTCAAGCTGAAAATATGACACCGTCGAAGCCAAATGTCTGCGTCCGTTCAGTCGGATCGTTTGCGCCACAACTTTAGGCTAAATTCGGATCCCGACGTTAACTGCACACCAATTGCGCTTGAGACAGCCGAAAATTCAGCTTTTCGCAATCAGCGTAATCAGTTAGTGATTATCTCCTGAAACTCAGTCCACTGTGCCTAATCAAACATTCCGGACGTCGGATCAACTTTAAGACGCAAAGTTTATGACATCCTAGGCAAGGCACGGCAACCGGTAATAAATCTATAACAAATAGGGCAACTAAGTAAATATTCGCTTGTATAACTTGTCCAGTAATATTACCACTGAGCGATTATTATGATACTGACAACTTTAGGCCAGCACACCCATGAAAATTTCAAATTCGGATATTCTAAACAAAGGTAAGAAATTGAAGAAAAATGCCCTGCGCTGAAATTTTAAATCCTTGAACACAATCAAGACATTTATTCTGGGCACGGCATGATCTATGTTGCCGCAAGTTTGTATTTAGCTTCTAAAAGGTAAATCTCGTCAGATCCCTGTTTTTATTTCTAACTTACCGTGATAGAGATTTTGTGGGGCTACTTTACCGTGCGGTCTACCGTGTACGATTTTCTTGAGCTTGCGGTCTACAATTTGTTTTGCTTTAGTGTGCAGTCTATCATGTATGATCTGTTTTAGTATGCAGTCTGTCTAAGAAGTACTAGGAAAAAAGTGGCTATTTATAGACATTTATTAAGTCAATTATATTCATACGAGGAATATTACACCTTTACACACCTTTATACCATTCTTGTTCTCAAGAACAGACACAAATTCTATGTACAACTTATTCCTTAACGTCGGATAGGCGATCTGCTTTTGTCTTTATGGGTGATTTTAATTGTCACCCTATGGAATGGTTAGGTTCTGGGAAGACCGATTGCCATGGCCATGCAGCCTTCGAGTTCACGAGTGCCTCTGGTTGTGAGCAGCAGGTTAAGGGTCCCGCCCATTTGATAGGAGGTGTTCTTGACCTGCTGATGACTGATGTTCCTGATTTGGTTGGAGTGTCAGTGGCGTCTCCCAATGGTTCCTCGGACAATGGTGCCCTCTCTGCGACGCTGCACCTTCGTCAGCGGGTCCCCACAGTCACTGTTAGGCGTGAAATATTTTTGAAGTCCTGAGTGAATTGGGATGCTGTCTCTGGTGCCATCCTTGCTCTACCTTGGGGTGTTGTGAGAGAGTCTCCTAATCCTGGGTCTACTTTGGATCGGCTTTTCTCTGACATGGTGGGCGCCTATGTCCCTTCCCGTTTCATGACAGTCAGGACGGGCGATGAGCCCTGGTTTGATAATGCCTATAGGAGGGCTCACCAGTTGAAGCGGGAGACATATGCCCGTTGGCGTACTAGCCGGTCTGCTATTGACTTTTTTTTAGCGTTTCAGGGAACAGCAGCGTCGGGCTGGTGCTACTTATGAGGAAGCTGTGATGGAGCATAATTTGAGGTTCAGGCAGTAGTTCGCTTCGAATGTTAGCGCACATAAGTGGTGGTCCACCTTGAAGAGCGCAGTGCTTGGTGTGAGCTCTTCTTTTCCCCTTTTAATTGGTGCTGGTGGTGATCTTGTTGTGATATATCGGATATGTTTCCTCTCTTTCTTCGAAAGGTGGCTGGTGTGCTCGCAGCCCCGCTTGCTTCCGTGTTCCATCGGATGTTACGGCTGGGCTCTTTTCCGGAGTGCTGGCGTTTCGCCCATGTGACGCCTGTTCCGAGGGGCTCTGTTTCATCACGAACCTCCGACTATAGATCCATCTCGATCACATTTGTTTTGTCGAAAGTTTATGAGAGGTTGGTTGCGTCGGGGTTGGGTTGTTTTCTTGAGAAGCAGGGTGTCCTTCCTCAACACAGTATGGCTTTCGTAAAGGCTTAGGAACTTGTGATGCTCTGCTTCACATTTCTCATGTGTTGCAGCTGACTCTTGATAGGGGTCATGAGGCAAGGTTGGTACAGCTTGATAGCAGTGCTGCTTTTGATCGCCTGAATCTCCTTGGGCTGCTGCCCATAAACTGAGATTGATGGGTATTGGTTGTTCAGTTTTCGTGGGAATTAGTCAGTTTTTTATCTGACAGACGTCAATGTGTGGTTGTTGATGAGAATAGGAGTAAGTTTTTGGACGTGGTTTCTGGTGTCCCACGGGGTAGTGTTCTTGGCCCTTTGTTATTCATTGTATATACAGCGGATTTGTTTGATCTTGTTAATAATTTACTTGTTGGTTACGCTGATGAAGTTACTTTGCTGGCTGTTTGCGATAAGCCTAGTGATAGGTTGGAGGTTTCAGAATCCAGTCAGTTTGATTTGGAAGTGATTGATTCCTGGTGTTCTAGGTGGGGCATGAGGCTAAATGCGGGCAAGACTAAGACCATGCTCGTGTCCAGGTCCCGTACAGTGAGACTTCCTTTTCCTGCACTCATACTGGATGGTGTGTCACTTCCTGTTGTTGATGACATGGTAATCTTGGGTGTCAATTTTGATCCAAAGTTGACGTTTGAGCCCCACATTCGTTCGGTTGCCTCACGTGCATCGCAGAAAATTGATCTTATGAGGCGTGCTTGGAAGGCGTTTGGCTCGGTAGAATTGACACGTCGCTGCTTTAATTGCTATATCCTCCCTCTTCTAGAAAGCTCCTCCGTAGTCTCAGGTTCTGCTGCTGATTGTCATCTGTGTTTGCGTGACAAGGTTGTTCGTCGATGTGCGTTCATGTTGGATGGTAGTTGTGCCTTGTGATCTGGCGAATCGTCGCAGAGTTGGTAGGGTCTGTTTTTTGTATAAAATCTATAACTGTCCCTGTCATCCACTGTCTGATTTTCTTCTGGAGCCATTTGTTCGGATGAGGTATACTCGGCGTACTAGTGCTCTTCATGAGTTTATCTTGGAACCGTAACAATGCCGTACGGGCCAGTATTCTCGTTCGTTTTTTCCATCGTGTGTGGATGTTTGGAATGGTCTTGATGGCTCTGTCTTGGCTGGGGCCGGTATTGGTAGCTATAAAAGATCTGTACACAGAGCTATTCTGTGATCTCGGATCTGCTCTTTCTTTTTTTTTTTCTTCACTAGCGGGGCTGGCCACGTGGGGGTTTGTCAACCTCATGGAGTTTCTCCTTTCCCACGTCGTCAGTCTGGTGTGATTTAATAATAATACAACTTATTCCTACTAGGCTTATGAAAAAAACTCTTACTGTCATTTAAAATGAAATATCTGAAACGAAACCAATAGATAATATTATTTCTAATCGATGTTTTCGGCTTGGAAGACTCGAAGAAACTGCTAACCAAACCTCACCACTATATTTGTGCTTCGTTGACGCAAAATAAAATTGAGTAGACTGCACGCTAAAGTGTTTGCGGCTTGGTAGACAAAAAAATGGGTAGACTGCATGCTAAAGTGTTTGCGGCTTGGTAGACAAAAAAATGGGTAGACTGCACGCGAAAGTGTTTGCGGCATGGTAGACTAAAAAAATGGGTAGACAGCACGCTAAAGCGTTTGCGGCATGATAGACTGAAAAAACTGGGTAGACTGCACGCTAAAGTGTTTGCGGCATGGTAGACGGAAAAAACTGGGTAGACTGCACGCTAAAGTGTTTGCGGCATGGTAGACTGAAAAAACTGGGTGGACTGCACGCTTAAGTGTTTGCGGCATGGTAGACTAAAAAAATGGGTAGACTGCACGCTAAAGTGATTGCGGCATGGTAAACTGAAAAAACTGGGTAGACTACACGCTAAAGTGTTTGCGGTATGGCAGACGAAAAAACTGGGTGGACTGCATGCTAAAGTGTTTGCGGCATGGTAGACTGAAAAAACTGGGTGGACTGCTCGCTAAAGTGCTTGCGGCATGGTAGACTAAAAAACTGGGTAGACTCCATACACATGTCACTCCACGCTAAAGTGTTTGCGGCATGGTAGACTAAAAAACTGGGTAGACTCCATACACATGTCACTCCACGCTAAAGTGTTTGCGGCATGGTAGACTGAAAAAACTGGGTAGACTGCACGCTAAAGTAGCACCGATTTTGTTGAGCTTACAGTGAAGTGAAAGCTTCCTCTGAACTCCGACTGTGTTGTGTCCGCTGGAACCGAAGAAAAGAACTCAGCTCTCTGAGAGCTTCAATTGATTCCAGACGCGAAAAGATTGTCTATACTTGACTAGTACTATAGTCTGACCATTTTATCAGGGCTGTTCAGTCGAGGTCATATTCCTCTATAGCTGTGGCAATTCTGTGGGTATTTCTGAGATATCTCCGTATACAAGTAGTGGGCGGGGCTAAGATATGGGTCGAAGAAAATCTCATAAATAGCCATAGAATTGGCAACTCTAAACACTAATTTGACCACTGCCAAACAGCCTTGATAAAATGGTCAAACTACTGACTGAGTTTAGGTGACATCGAATGGCACTACGTAATCTTGTAATCTAAGCCCACTAGGCTTGATTTGTTCGGGACGTTAGACAGGAGTGTTGGTTTCACCACTTTGAGTCGAGTTGCATGAGTTAACATCGAATCAAATACTCTCGAGTAGGCTGTAGACTCAGTCCTGGTGCGTAAAATGGACTTCTAGGCAAGCTCAGTCGGAATCGGGTTGCTACTAACATCAGCAAAGGGATTCAGTGGCGTAACCCATGCTCCTGTCTGAAGTTGCGGGCAAGTCAAATCTAAAAATCTTAGCTAAACTCGACTTTCCCATGCGAATTGATAACATCTTTTTCGATTTTGACGCCGATGTGCGAACTGCACGCGCATGCGCTACGCGTGTGATGCTACAGCAGTTGATGCATTTCGATTTAAGAGACGTAAACAAAACTACCGTGCTTTTATAAATGTAATTTTTGGCCCTAAATTAGAAGATCTCGCTTTCGTTTTGCACAAAGGCCTTTTTAAGTAAATAATTTGCAATAAATCGCCCGTAAGATGATCATTCGGCAGAGCTTACATTTGTTTCCGTCTGGTCGAGATCAGAGTAGCAACGTAGGACCAACAGAAATAGACCCAGGCCTATATTCGGGACAATTAAGGCGCGTTCAAACTGCAATGAGGAGGCCCACTATAGTAGTGCAAGCTTGAAGCTCGTGTTATATAGAGCACCATTGTCAGCTTTTGTATATAGTATACATATCAGTGTATAGAAGAGCCTAAAGAGAAACAGTTCTTTTTGGCATTACTTGTAAAACTTAAATTTACAAAAAGCTTTCTCTTTCTTTCTCTAGTTTGTTTTTCCACGTGGTTCATCTTGTATCTTTATCTCTGCTGCGAAAAATCGACTAAGCATTGTATAAGCTTTCAAGTCGCTCATTAATCTCTTGCAGCGTCTCTCTCTCTCTTAGCTGATTAACTGCTTAAACTCTCTCCAAATGGCTCATTTGTCTCTGACTCCCCTTCCTCTAAACTGATCTACAGCTACGACGCTCTACTCCCCCCCCCCTTATTCGCTCATTTATCTCGCCCATGCGCCTTCTGTCAACTGCTTACATTCCTAAACTCTTAACTGCTCATTTGTCTCTAGCATGCCGTATCTTTCCTTCATCAATTGGGCAGTTCACTCTCTCCCCCTCTCTAATCTCTCGCTCAATATCACGCACAGTCATGGTCTCTCTAAGAGAGCACCATGTCTCCCTCAAGAGCTTCCTAACACTCTCCCGCGTCTTACCTTCAATGTGTGGCGACGCAACCTGCGAGGTGTCAAGATATTCCCAATCGAAAATTTGTAGGCATTTTTCGGGTGTCTGAGAGTAAATAGTGAAGGGTATCCGATAACATCGGATAAATGCCTATGAATTTCCGATTGGGGAAATGACCGTCATTGGGTGATGTAGAAGTACGCTGACGGTTGTCGAGTTACGGTATATGTTTTATTTAGTTATTATTTCAGACTACGCAGCGAATTGCCAAATGTTGCTGTATTTTTCTGACACACACTGTTTCCGGATGTTAATATTTACAAGAATACTTTCGGACGTACTGTTTCATTTCGTATGACAATCTAACTGCCACTATCTAGTATGATTATAGTGCAATGAACTCTTTCAATGTTTCATTTTTTAATATACAGCTGGCAAATATTTTGTTTATGCTTCTGATAATTATATATATATAATGTGTGTACTATCTGTTAGCCTACTTATGCAACAGTTTGTATTTAGCGTCAGCTGCGAGTAGAAGAACCTCAAAATAAACAACAAAGCTTGAGTACGTAAGCAGTAGTCCCTTTACAAAATACTTTTTCGAATATTGTGTGTCGAGCAATAACTGCTTAATTATTTTATTACTGTATCCATTTGAATAAAAATAAGCTATATCGAGGAAACGTACATTGCACTTCATCTCAAAAAATGAAAAATTTCAACAATATCCAGATGACCTTGAATAAATCCTACAGTCCAAAATTTAAATATATATAAATACTTATTTATATCTTTGCTGCTGGTAAATTGAACTCAATTGCCTGCCCTGTATATCTGATTAATCAGGTTAATCTTTCTCAGCTGATAGTAAAATTTCAGATTCAGCAAAATTGATATGAATGGATCACCAGCGAACGAAGTGAGAGAGATGATAATGTTTTCGTTGAAGATTTAAGTATATATTTATATATATATTTCGAGAAATTTGGGAGCAGCCTCTCTTTTAGGCATGATTGGTTAAAAATAATGCCATAGCGAATGTTAACGATAGTTTTATTTATTTTCTCAAACTGTCGAAGTTTAAGAATAATTTCTTCGTCTGCAGCCAGATGGAAAAGTTGGCCGGTGCTGTAGTCGTAGTAGTGATGCTCCTGTGTAGGTTGTTCCATGGTGCTAGCTGCTTTTCGTTGCTGCGACGCGTTTCGACCAAAACCAGTGGTCATCTTCAGGCAAGAGGGTGTAGCATGCAATGTGCGCTGAGTGATGTCAGATAAAATCTGAAATTAGACTGTACGGTGACCTATATTTGTAAAGTTCGGTGGCGCATATGCATATATATATTTGTAAATATAGAGAGGTTACCATAGGAAGGTGTAACTATAATACCGGACCTTCCAGTGAAATTTTCAATCCAGCAAATGTTTCGTCAATTTTCAACTACAGTCCGCTGCCTTGACTCCAATTACTGCACGTTGCAGACACACAGATGTACCGAGGGCGACTGTTTACAACCTGATCAAGGTAAAAGGCTGGCACATCAGCATGGTAGTCTTCGTAGTACATACAAATCCCACAATTGGCGAAAACACACCACACAATAGATGAAAGTTAACTTGAAGCATTTGTAGGTCTCTGATGATGGTAGAAAACTCTTGTAAATATATATATATATATATTTGTCTGTCCATCCAAAAAGTGGTCGAAGGAGTTGAACAATGTTCATAATTTTTTTAGAGAGTTTGGTGGGTTGACCTAGATGTGACCAATGCCAAAAAAACTAGGCCTGGCTGGCCGTCAAAAACGACTGTTTTGAATTTGCCTCCACTGAGACAGATCGTCTTACGCCACGAGGCGTTCTATTTTTCCTATGTTATTATTCAAGTTCTACTCTCTGGGATTGGGGCCGTGCCCTAACCTTGATTATAAAAAAGGACTGCTTTGAATTTGCCCCCACCGCTGGTGATTGTTTATCGCCACGAGGCGTTCTAGTTTTTTGTCAGATTTTCGGGTTTCTATTCCTAGTGTGCTTTTTATATTCAGTTTTTCTCAGGCGAAATTGTTCCTTAACCTATTTGTAGTTTTTGGGTTAGTTCGGGCACAGGGCTTCTAATTCAAGGGTTGGTGATATTTTCGACATCGTTATAGCATAAATTTTCATTGTGCTCGCTACTGCAGCGATGAAGCCGGCTATCTGGCTCCCAGGAGGACCTCGACTTCGTCAGTTAGCTTCTTCAATAAGCAGCTTACATTCAATACGATGTTCGAGACAATTGAATCCCATTCATTAGCTTCAACATGTCTAGAACTTCAATCCTGATAGTTAGATTCACCCCTTGCATCGAGTTTCATTCGCTTGTTGACTGATTATGAATGGAGACGGCTTAAAACGCATTCCTCCTTGGTTGGGCTGATGTTTAGGACTTGTCAGCTCTTAAGTGCAATTCAGCGATGAACCACCGCTACTTAAATGCGTAGATCAAACAGGTAATCTAATTTGCCTGCCATAGAAAATCACCACTGCTAACGAAAAAAAAATGAAGACGTTTCTGTATATTTTCTTTTATTTGTATTTTTTACGCCTCGTCTGCTAGTTTTATTAAACACGTATATAAATTACGAGATCATAGCTTATAGATGTTAGTTAAGTACATCCGCGAAAATAAGTTTTGTCTTTCGCAGTAATGTAAGTCTCTTTGGAAGCAACTCTTTGCATATTTTGGCCTTTGAAGACAGGCGAGGACGCACGGGCGGAGTCTACAAGGCAGGTGACGTGCGAAAAAAAAGAAAAAAGCCTTCAAGGAATCTGCAAAGGCGCTGATAACGCAATAAGAATATTGAATGGCCACTGTAGCTCGCAGTGCACGGCTATTTTCGGCAAGGAACATTTCTTTAAGTCGCATTTTTGTAGCCGTTTTGTCCAAGAATATTTGAATCACATATGACCTGGAAGCAAAGAGCGTAACTGTCTTTCATATTTAGAGCGAGCCTGTCTTTCAAGACATTGTAGTTTCGCTTGTACTCGTGTCTTTCTGGAGAGGGCACTTTTGTCCTGGACATCTAGCCTCCAAGCGAGCTTGAAGTTTTGTTTTGTACTCCTGCTTTTTAAAGGTGAAATAAGACTGAGTAATCTCTATTAGAGAACACGAGCAAGCCTCAGTAGCCATGTAGCATGCAAATAAAAATGGAAGGAAAACACCGCTAGGGCCCTGCAAGCGGTAGAAAAAGTGTCAGAATACAACACAAGTGTCGATAAGAATAAACAAAGCCTTAAAAAGCAAAGCGGGTACAGAGTGAAAGATGCCTCAAAGGCCGACCATATATGACAGATAATACCTGGAGCGAGTGCCTCCGGGTAGAGACGGCCCGTGATAACAGGCTCATAGAGTAAACTGCTGTCAGTGCAAGACAAAGACGATTGATTTTGTCAGTGTGTCGAGCACAGAAAGCAGTACTGTAGCTTGCTTGCCATCTGGTGTGCTCGGGTAACAGTAAAATACTTGCATTCTTGCAGTGTGGTTTGCTCGTTCAACAGTAAGGTACTTGCATTCCTGCCGTCTATTTTGCTCGGGCAACAGTAATTAGTACTTGCATTCTTGCTGTCTGGTTTGCTCGTGCTACAGCAAACTGCTTGTGGTTCGTTCCGACTACGAGCCGATTGACTTAGAGGATCACTTCACTACATCCGTGGTCTAACTACCTAGAGGCCGCCCACGCGCATCTCCAACTCCAACCCTTAGGTTGCTCGCCAGGTGTGCCGTCATTTGGAGACTAAAACATACTGGCCCGCTCTAGTTTCTATTTGCGATTTGGGTTTTCTCATTTGATTAGACTTTTTTACTTATCACAACGCATAGCCAGTTCAATTAAAATGTCGCGATTTATTGCAAAAATTTATGCAGCTCTTTATAGCTTACTAGCTCTGTAAAAGAATTCTCTGGAGTCTACCAAGTGCATTGCTGTATCATATATTTTAACCCAATACATGAGTAAACAAACTGACATTAGATATGATATGAAAGCATGAAACAAATATATAAATTTTCGAAGATTAGTAGTTCCTCAATAAATATTCCAATTGCCAACAAACATAGTCATCCATAACTCTATAGATCAATTACAGGACAAGATAGGAAGCGACAGTTGTAACACATTTCGGCAGAAAGACGCAAATAAAATAAATCTTTAAAGTCAAATTGGTTATCCCAAAGCAGTTTTCTTACTCCTTTTTGTTATAAATGAGGGATGCTACGTTAAATTTCACGCCCAAGCTTGTAAGTTGTAGTCCCCTGATATCTGTAGCTGACAAAGAAACCATTAGTTATATTCACTGGTGGAAAAACGTTAATTCCACAGTTTGAAGTTATAACTCCATTCCATGCATAAATAAGTTATTACGCTGGCTGTAGGTGCTTACAAGTTGCATATAAGAAAGACTAGGGGCAGGTACCTCACGTTGCTCCCACGTTGTATAAATGTACAGTAGCTTGCAGATGCTAAGGCATGAAGATGTTAGCTTAATTGTAGTCAGATATAGCTCCAGAAGGTAAAATTTTAATGTTTTCCGGCCTTTTATCTAAGCAGCCAAAGACAAAGTCAATCTTTACCCATACTGAATTGAAAAGATGTCGAGGACTAATGCAGCCAGTTTACAACGAAAATTGGCCGACGTATCATGTTCGTTCGTAATTTTCTATCTTCAAGATATCTAAAGGGAGCCTATTGCCGAATCTTCATTATCTTTTGCACACACACACGAAAAACAACTGAATCAACCGATTTTTATGGGGGGGGGGGGTAGTTTGCTCACATTACTGTCATAAACTCACACACAAGAACGGCACTAGATACGCTTGAGGTTCAGGTGACTATTTTTCGAGCGAGATGCTCGGAAGAGTCGCAAACTATGTAGTTATGGGACTCCTTTTATGTATAGTTATACCATGAATACATTCGTTTATATCTGGGATTCTGCGTGGCCTTTAGAGAGCGTATCTTACCATTGGCATTAGTGTCATATCAGTCGGTTGGTTAATACGTCATTTCTTAAGCCGAAAGATGCCTGAACTCTGCCGCTGTGAGCGTATGTATCATTTCACTCATGGAAGTTGCACCAACATACGAATGAGTCATAACTCATCAATGATGATAATAATGGCATACATTGGGCTTAGAAAAAACATTTTGGGAATTTTATAAAGTTTTTATTGTCATTAATTAGAATGCGACTACACAGAATAAATTTTATGATATATAATCTTAGACACACAGAGAGCTATGATAGAAATGGATAAATAATCAAAACGGCTAATGTTGGCTATAAATGCCCACGGTGTGACGAAACGGTCACAGTTTCTAAAGTTCTTTACGGTGTATAGATATATATACGTACGTCACTGGAGGATATGGAACTATTGTCCTGGCAATTTTCAGGAGGCCATGACAGTTTCTATTACGAGACATGCAATTATTTCACTATTGCAGATAGCATTTCTTACGAGGAGCCACGATTTTAGATGGGCGCTGCGCCCCTGGAGCGCCCTGTGCGTTCAATTCATTGTTATATGAAAGTCAAGTTCAGTGTCAGTGGCCATCTCCCTATAGCTCAAGGATACGACTACAGAACTCCTTGGAGGGGCTTGCAGAACACTCCTTAGGCTGAGTTGATCTTATCGATATGATTCAATATAGTGAAACTTTTTTATGACACCTTTGTTTATACTGGTAAATTATAGAAACTTCGAACTTAATATCAGTACCCAAATGCCAAATTACTCGCAAAATAAAGTAAAAATATCTAAATGGAAAATGAGCACTTCTATACAGAAATAGACATTAGTGTAATTCAGAAAATGTATTGCAGAAGATACGCCACCTGTAGCTTCGAAGTAAATAAAAAAATGTATTTCGTGGTCAGCAACAGTCGTGAATGAATGTATTTCAGGCAGACAGCTTATTTTATTTTGGACCAAAATAAATATTGTAAAATGCGGAGCGATTTTTATTATACAAAAAAATTACTGTTTGTGAATAGATGAGTAATGAAGAAACTAATTGGTTTTGTTTTACTCGCAAAAGAGTGATGGAAACAGTTACTGAACTTTTCTTTGCATAGAGATCAGCAACAGAGAGAATTCAAAACAAAATTGTTAGATCCCTATTAAAATGACAATTTCTATTGTGACAATATGCAGTGTATCCAACAATACACAATATAACTAAAACTAGGACGACTTATCCACTTGAAGCTGATCTATACCAGCGAAACTACAAATAAATACATTTACAGCAATGCTAGGTCCCTTCACTCCATCCACGAAACACAAACCTACCAAAAAAAAATCAAATAGTGACTACTTGGAATTCCACTTCAATATCATTAACGATATAATTTTACTTCTAAAAAGAGTGGTGTTTAAGTAAGTAGTAATACAGAGAAGTGTTTCCTCACCATTACTAAATGAATCTATATACAGATTTATAAAATATCTTGTAATATCACTCAATATCGTACAAAACATTCAGGAACTTTCCCTTCGGTAGGAATCAGTGTGCGAATCTCGATCATCCACTGATTCGAAAGCCAAAAAATTACTTGTACGGCCCCCAATCAACCGGACTTTAAACCCTTATATCTTTAGGTTCCTAGTCACAGTGGACGCTGAAGCCACAGCTCTTAGAATCTCCACTCACCAGGATTTTATAGTCTGCGTTCTCAAAGCCTTTCTATCACCAAAGAGCTTATATCTTTAGCTTTCAGAACGCTAATAATTACCAGGTTTTCAAACCTTAGCTTATCACGTCCAGAGGTAGGCTACAAACACTTGTTTAATTTTAAAGGACACTATAGGCACGTTCAGTTGGGCGCCGAAATTAAGCCTTCAAGGCACGACTTGTCCGAAACTTTGGACACAAGTCTTAGCTTTGTCATTGTGATCACGTTACAAGTGTTAGCAACAACGCGATTAGGTTGAACGGCTGAAAACTCTAAATTAAGGAACAAGGTTGCATCTGTGAATGTCTCAAGGGCAACCTATTAATTAAGGGTCAATGCCAGAAACTCAATTGAACGGGTCGAAGCCAGGGCACCTGCGCGAAGTTTCGAACAGCCTTGAAGGCATAATTTTGCTGCCTATTGAACATGTCCGAAGCCTTTGCGGGTTGACCTGTCCAATCTTCGTACAAAATGCCCTGGCCTCGACTTGTTGATTCAAGTTTTAGGTGTTGACGCCTTCATAATTTCTCAGACTCAACATAATTTAAATTTCTACGGTACTTTGTCCATAGGACGGGAGGCATTTGAATTTTTTCTGCGTGTGCAGCATTAGGGATACCAAATTGAGTAAAAAAATTATATTCGTAATAGTAGGCTTGTAATTATCTTCCCACTTGATCTTTGGACCTCAAATACTATATATGAAAGAAGTATTTATGCCCCTCCTGTAATCCCAGTTACGCCTTTGCGAATTATCTCGAGTTTTCAAGCATTTACTCCCCAGGATCTTTGTCACTAATCCTCAAAACTTAACTCCGTCACCCTTGATGACCTAATGAAGAATAGTTTAATCCACATATTGTAGAACAACTGCCTTAACTGAAAAGGGTAATTCAAGGATCAGGACACCACATTTCTAATTTTGATAACACCCCGCTGGAGAGAGGAGAATGGATATCAAGCCAGTGAGCATTCATACGGTCAGCACACTATTCGGGGTACTAGCATCTAAATACAAGTACAGTAAAAGTATCAACAAAATCTAATGTGAGAATCATTTCTTTGAAAGGAAACTTGTACTTTGTTGACAACAACAAAAATCATAGCTTTCAGTCATTGCAAAGCTACATTACTTGAGTAACGCTTAGACAACAATGCACAATACTCGACAAAAACCTACACTTATTTAAAAATTTATTTTAAAAATTTTCTATTACATATTATTCTAAAAAAAAATAAGTTACAACAATTTCATTCACAACGATAGTCTTGTTCGTGCCTCCGATCAAATTAAATAATATGATTGATCGCAAAATATTTTGTCATGAGAATCGAAAGTAACATAGTTGAAATGTACAATGAATCTTGAGGCTTGTTCCTGCTTAGGTTGCGTGTGGCTTACAGAGAAGTTTTTACAGTATATTTGAGAAGCTCAAAAAATGGACATGTACTGTACTAAGCATATTTCTCAACATTGAGTGCAAAAAAGTTTCACTATCAGTCATGACACTTGCATGAAAATCAACAACAAGACATTAAATAAAAATGTCAATACTGCTTGAGCGAATTACATTTCAATAAAAGAAACAACACATAACTTGAAGGCTAATTTGATAAGCGAGGTAACCCCGTAGCAATCAGGAAGAACTTGCTGTAATTCTTATAAAAGTTACGGTGCTTGCCCCATTACCTCTGAAAATAGTTCTAGAGAGACGACATGGTAGTGCTAAAGGAAATAATTTCAAACCAGACTTTCTAAATACGTCACTATAACGATGTTTATTGAACCAAGGGCAGCGTTAGGATTGCTCAAGTGATCGTATTAAAAAGCTGCTGAAGGGTACCTCCAATCAAAGCCGTCGCATGTCGTGTTCTAAATGACGTCATCAGCCAAACAGAAACGAAGCTCTCTGATTGGTCGGCTTGGCGAATAATTTTATCCTTGAAAATTAAACTAAACCAAAAAGATCCGGAGACTAAAGAAAAAACAAAGAATATATAATACATTTTTCGTTCTTGGCATCTGTACGTGTTACAACCCGGGCAGAACAGCCTTTCTCAACAATAAAAAAATCGATACAGTGGCGTTGAAATGCATCAACGAAAACACACAATAGCTGTTGGAGAACATAGATCCACGATTTTGGTTTTTCAAATATTTATAATAGTCAAAGAATATCACATAAGACGTATCTCGTTATATGTTCAAATATTCCATCAGTCCCTAGATATTGTTGTAAATTTGGTGTTACACGAATAAATATGACGAGATATACTGCGTGAATAAAATTCAGATAGAAACCTGTAATAATTAAAAACGATGTTATTGGAATGTCTAAATGTCTTTCAAAGTCCGTTAACATTAATCTTTCAGCTGTAACAACACTGGTAAAACAATTATCAACTCGTCACATGACGTTTGGTAAATAAACTACGTTACATTTTTGGGTAATAACTCCTGGTATACGGTAATATATTTCGATTTTCTTCTTCCAATCAACTGATTACGAGTACGTCACAGAAATCTTCAAAAATTGCCGTATAACATTGCATTATAAAAGCAAATTTTGGCTAAAAACTCTTCACAGTATGATGACAAGTTCAGTATTCTTCCGATTCTTCATAAAAACAGTTACAATTCACACAACATTACTGCATCAGAAAAATAGGATCTGATAAAAGTCGTTATAATTTGTTGACAATTTCCCTAAAAAAGTAGAAGAAGCTAAAATTTGTTAGGCAGGAATGTGCCGTGTAAGGATCCTCCAAGTTGTTCATCAATTTCGGCCCGGGCAAGAGGCTGCATGGTCTTGGCATCAACAACAACCATGGCATCCCGCTCGGAAGGGTGGGTGCTGACCGTGTTGAAGACCAAAACGCCGTCGTCTTCTTCTTGTCCCTCGGGGTGAGGCACAAAAATAGCTTCTGTCGAGATGGTGTCCTGGGTCGCGTGCCACTTCCAGCACTCGCCGGTCGTCAGATCAATCTTGCCAATCTGTAAGGAGTAAGAATGAAATTATAGGTACTGCGTCATCTTACAAAACTGGCCGCGTTGACAGGAGGAAATAAAATATTTTTTCAGTCACAGTCATCAGATCAACTTTGTTAATCAATAAGAGGCCATAGTTCAACTTCATTGAGCAACATCAAATTGTTTGACGGGTGGAAATGAAACATCCCTAAAGTCAATCTCAGCTATCACATCAAATTTATCAATCTGTGAGGAACGGTATATAAATTATACTTCATTGTGCGCTAATTGGCTAATAAAAAAATGGGAAGGAGGGAAATGGGAAATTTAATGTTCAATCTCGGTTATTAGGTCAAACTTGTCAAAATGTTCGGCGCAGGAATAAACTAGCGTATTTTTTTCATTTTTTAGTAATTAACTTTAAAGGTAAAGTCAATTTGACCGTACCCAGAACTGGGAAACCCGCATGCACTGGTTTCTGCTGCAGATATTGACCAACAGGCCCCAGAGGAGTATACGGCTGCAGTCAAACATAGATGTCTAGAGCTATGGCGCCAGTGGCGGAAGACTCCATGCGACAATATCTGCGACCCCCAACCTTCCCCATTGCTAGGGAAGGTCAGTAACCCTCAGCAGTAAGCAGACCGGATGCTGACCGATCACATCAAGCGCCCTAAGAAAATACCCAGCTGGGAACTGGGCACGAACCAGCGACCTTGAGAGTCGAAGTCAGACGCTTTAGTCTGCCGGTACTGCGGGTGCATTGGTATGAAGAACAATATTGTCTTTCCCAGCCATCAAATTGACTCGGTCAATTTATTAGGAGAAAAAGGAAAATATCGCTTGACTTTATGAAATTAATATGTAGTTACGCCGGTGGAAATAGAGAATTATAATACCAGTTACAGTCAATAAATGGATCTTGCCAATCAGTACGACGCAACTGCCGAAATACTGCTTCACCATATGATTTATATGGACGTGGTAGACGGCAATGGCGAAGTACCGTATGTCAGAATTGGTCATTAAATTAGTTTGGCCAGTTTAGAAAGTGAAAGAAAAATGTAACACTTGACCTTCAAAATTATGCTTCGCCTGAGAGGAGATATAGAGAATAGTACAGTACGATCAAGTACACTCAATAGCTTGAGAGTGTCAATAAAAAAAAATAATAATTAACTTGCAGATTCATTTTTACAAAAGTAGTTCCTCTGAGAAGTAGAAACTCATAGTATTATGATCATCTTTCAGAATTGTAGAGAACGATGATTAATTTAGTAATTAACTATTGAGAATGGTATCAGAAGATGCGCGTATTTTTTAGTAGAAAAGTATTGAGCAGGGCGATTGACAAGGCGAATCTCACGTTCGTAGTGTTCAGAACAGCAGCTAATACTCACGGATCCTTTGAAGAAGCCCTGTTCCCAACCGCCGCAGCCCCACATGTAACGGTTGGGCTTGCCCCTGAGCATCGGGTTTATGGTTGGCATGTCGATGCCGTTCTCTCCGATGCTCTGGGACTGCAAGCTGATGATGTTGCCCAGCTGGTTGTCGTGGATGTGAATGGCAGAAGCCAAGCATCCGTCCACGTTCACAAGTTCCTTGTTGCACTCAAGGCTCTGGAGGGGGGGATAGATCACAGTGTGTTTTAGTTTAAAGTAACCTACTGAAACTTTAAAGTCTTAAGTTCCATATTTTTTCCCGGAAACTACATATGCTGGCCATGACAAGTCAGGAGGTTATTTGAAATTGAATAGCGTTCCTAAGAATAGGATACTAATATTCCTCAAAATGGAAGATCTGTAAGCTTTGTGTCGCTTCGCGATGCAATAAGTAATCAAAAAAAGGTTAGCTAAGGATTCCAATAGTTTCAACAATAAAATTTATTCATGACTCAATTCATTGCTGTATAATGCACGCTGCTGACGATTGTTAACAGTCTTGTATTTTTACTTCACAGCGATTAAATGCGTTGCCGTGCCTGGTTAAACACCAATAACGGCAGTACATTTCTGAGTTGTTATTCACACAAAAATTTGATGCGACATCTGAAACTTTTTACTATTGATCCTTGCTTAGCAGATTGACGTTTTATAAAACTATTAGGCAGACTCACAGTTACGTCTGCATAGACGCGACGAGACAGTCGGATGGTGTAAAGTAAGAACATAGGACAAAAGACAATCGTCTGCAGCAAGCTTAATGGAAATTAGAGCCTTAAAGAGGATATCAGTGTTATTATTGATATTAGGACTTACATCGACATCATCAACAAGGGGCAGCACGAATCTCTTGACACGAGGATGGTCTCCGTCACAAGGGTATCCTTCGTTCCGCATCTTATCCAAGTACAGCTTGCTGATGATCTCGGGGGACGAGTAAGCGATGAGGTCCACCACGAGCTGGTTGTCTTGCTCGTAGCAGTTGATGTGATGGAGAACGAAGAATATTTCCTGGGTGTAGTATTTCGTCGAAACAAGTTCGCCGGTGTGCTTATTTAGGACGATAAACCTAATCTGAAAATAATAAAAAATTATGGTAAATACGACTGTGTTCAACTGATAGGTGCAGAGATTAACAGAAGGTATAATTGTTATAATACTCTTATCACATCATCATACCATAATGATGTTCGTAAACGCTTCTCCTACATGAATTGAAAACAAGAAGAGGGAAGCGGTATGCAGATGAGTTGGATATTACCTGTAATAAATTTCTTCCTAAAATTGCAGATCGACGTTTGTCTTTAGGCACGCACTGCTCTATCATAAAAACCTCAAATTTTGTAAACTAATATGCTAATACTACATAAGTGTAGATACTGGCCTATTTCCGGAGAAGAGCAAAACCTAGCTACTTCTCGCGTCGAAGGAATAGGAAAATGAGAAAAACAAGGCTAGGTGCTCGAGCACCGGAAGAGAGGCGAGCAAAAACTTATTTGAGCAGTTCTCTGTGCTTGTATCCTTATCTAAAGTTGAAACACTTCCAGGGCTAAATCAAATCCCAGCTATGATGGCAACAATTAATTATTTTCAGGATTTGCTGATTTATCATGAGTTGAAACGCTGTCATGACCAAAAAATTGAGCAATAATTTACAAATGTAAGAAAATTACATAATTACTGGCAATTATTTACTTTTCAACAGTCAAGACGCTCCTCGGACCTTTTCAAACTCAGGTAACGATGTACAACTGCAGAAATATTGATTATTACTAGCATAATTCTCTTTTTTAGGAGTGGAATTTCTTCCATACAAAAAGCAAATTCTATCAATGTTGTATCACTAGGGACACATACATTGATAATTGCTCCTGTAGAACAATTCGCTTGAATCAAATTTTCTCTACATACAGATTTAATTCGCGCGCTGATGTGCTCTTGCAAAGAATTAATAATAACCAACTTCTGCTTACTTTGTACGAGTCGCACGTACTTCAAGACCAAATTGAATTCGATCGAGCACTGCAAAAATTTTCTTAATTACCCGCTCTTGAGGATGCCAGTCAATGCACTGGGCCAAAGAGCGACCCTTTGCCTGACTGGTGGCGAGCTTCAGTATGCTGATGAGGTAAGGCTGCTCCACGAACACGATGAAGTTCTCGCTAATTGAGAAGCTGTGCACGTAACTCATGGACGCCTTCCAGCTGGACGATATGGTGGTGAGGACACGTGCGTTGCTCCATGGTTCAGTGCCTGCAAACGGATCAGTGAATTAGCACCGAGATACCATAACAAATATTTTAGGCCGTCCAAGATGCTAAAACAATAAATGCAGTTAAGGGACGACCAGGAAGTATGTTAGGGTTAATGGTCTACGCTTATAGCATAAGCTTTTCCAGGAATAGCAGCAGCAGTAGTATAAGACAGTTTAAGCCTCCCTTAATAAGTACTAAGCTCTGCTAAGAATGGAAAAGGAAGGGACATAGAGTATGTCGATAGAAAAAGCAGAACGTATGCACGAAGATGCTCCCACACAGAATGAACGCGGATGGGAACAGAAAATCAGGAAAAGAGAGGGAGATCAGAATAAAGCATGAGCAAGTAGGAGTATGAAAATGGAAGGAAGCACAGTGGGCACGAAAGACAGACGTCCCGAAGGCCTAGCTAATGGATCGCCGAGCTGCATAACATAGAATGAGCGAGCCGAACTAACTTAACCCTATGACCTATGGCCCATCTTATGCCCCCTGAGGAGAAGTATAGCAGTGCTTTAAGCCTTGAAAACACCAGTGGACGTTTCATTTGGAATGACAGTATAAATTGATAAAAAAGAAATGGGGAATGTCATAACATTTTCCGCAAGAAGACTAAAACAAGACTAACCAGTTTCAGGTATTAATTATTAGGCTGAAAAATAAATTTGTCTCGTTTCGTACGACTGTGAATGAGACATGTGTTTTCCAGACCAAATATGACTCGTGTTGATTAGGGTTTCCCCTGAGCGACCATTTCTACTGCCGGACATTTAACTCGCCTCTGCAGGCCGCTGCTTTACAAGTTAGTTATCAAACATACAATAAAAAACATTGTTTATTTGCAGTACTTGTTTGTCCAACCAGTTGCTGTAGACCAAAATCCTTATAAAGAAAACAAGCGTAGATGATGAATAGCGTTCGGCCAACTTACGCGATAGTTTTCTGTGTATCTAGCATCAGAAGTCAGGAATTCTTATTCCTTCATGGACAACCTCATCATTGGAATTACTACCTCCAGTAACTACGATGAAGGGCTCTACGCGAAATTTTCTGCAGCATTTTTTTGACGGCAGCGGTGGTTAGAGTAGGAGAATGCTTCTACTGCTACTGCTCTAAGAGTATTACTGCTAGAGTATAATAGTTGATGCAAAAATTGTAATTTAGTGCTACAAAATAAGTGGTAATCACTAGCTCCGGAACACTACACATAGGAAACAATCACCCTAGTCAACAGATAGATTTAACTATGTCCATCGCATCATTTTACTGATAGGCAATTATTAAGTCGCATCGAGCGAATTCACATAATGAAGTTTTGATTTTTGCATTCAACATAAAAGTGTTTCGATTATATGGCGTGATGAACCGAAATAGCCTGGGCATAGATGGCCAATTTGCTAATCTCTTACCATAGTACAGTACTTCCGCTGCCTTCTCAAAACCCTGAAAGCTCCAGTGAAAATCCTAGTTACCAGCATTGAATACCGAACAGTATTACTAAAGAAGCCATTCTAGTGCGGTAATGAAGATTGGAAATTCAATACTATACAGACTTGTGTACTAAAATACACACGAAAGCACAACAGAATATGGATGTGAAGCTAATTGTAGGGTCAATATTCTTGTCGTTGGCTGAGTGACAGCGACTGGGCTTCGAATACGGCCGTACGTGCGTTCGATTCTCGAACTCTCACAACGCAGACGACGGATTTGTATTTCATTGAACAGTGTCGCATCGAGAGGCGAGGGTAAATGCGACGAAGGGTTTTCAAAATTGGCTCTCGGTACAGATTACTTTTCATGTTCATCGAACTACTCGATCTTTGAAACTTTAGAATTAAGGCAAAAGAAAAACCTTTTTAGGGTTATCCACGGGATGAGAAATAACAACTAATCATTAAATCAAGAGGAGTTCTCTGGTAACGGGCCCAACTCACTTGCTCCTCTGCTGTCGCTCTCTGACGGCACTCGAACAACCACATACTTCGGTCCGGTGGAGAAGGACGTGCCGATGTTGTAAGTAGAGCCGTCGTGGTCAGTTATGGGGTGTGACGAGATGAAGTTCACATTCGTCAGCTTGTGAAGGTCAATCTGCCAAAGATAGATAGGTTTGTATCATGAACGAACCAACATAAGGCTATCTTATCATGTGACATGAAAAGACAGAAGTGACGTCACAGCAAGTTACGACCAATCAGGGGTGTCAACCCCCTTTGGGGTGAGAGTTGATTCTGCTTTTTGGCGGTGGCGTCGCCTATTCGTTTTCTGCGATTGTTGCGTGCTGGATGAGATAATCTGATGTTAGTTCATCCATTTGTACATGTGGTGCATTGTCCCCATAGTGAGAGTTCTCAACTGCTAATAATACTTTTGTACTTTATTAAATAAACGAGCTCACAGACAGAGCGAATTTCGAGTAAGTAGAGGGAGACAAAGAGGTTAGTCTAGTTAGACATGCGCTTCTTAAATTTAGCAAGGGATCAAGTGATCATTTCTGTTAGTTCTTTCGACATCGGGACGTAAATTTGTAACAAAGCTCTTCTTGTCACAGAAGATGTACCAAATTACTTCACCTTATGCATAGGCCCGGGCACGTTATGACCCATTTCTACAACAGAGACTAACCAACAAATTGCTTTTGTTCTTTAGCTTACAGAGTATCTTTTCTAATCTTGCTATGACTGTAGCTCCAAAATCTGCGTCAACTAGCCTTATACTAATTATGTTTCTCTCTAAGGAAGCCGGGCTCACGAAGACCGCCTGACTGCTAGTCCGGAAGCCACTTCAGTATTGCAACTTAAAATAGCCCAGGATCCAATAATTATTTCATTTAAGCCTATAAGCCTCATATTATTCCTAATCATGTCCCTAATTCTGACTCAGTGGTGCTTACTGCTCATGATTTTCCTGTTACTTCTTCATATAAGTTATGCACTATTCTTGTGTTATTGGATAACAGTGAAGAAATATTCATGGTCCAAGTAACTTTCGTAAGGAAGCCAAATGCAGTGCTAGTACTGAATTACTTTTTCTCAGGTCTCCAAGTCTCCAATAAGTTCTGCATTATTTTCCCAGGGATATCGATTGCCCTTCCTGGAGTGAATTACCTTTTCTCGAGTCTCCAGGGTGATTGGGTCAATCCGCCGTAAGAAGAAGGTCTCGGATGTAACAAAGACTTCACCGCCAAGTACTAGTACGTTACTGCTGGCGTTGTCGGTCACTGATGACATGTCCTGAGGAACAGATGGACTAGGTAAATTATTTGTGCATTTGAAAAACGAAAGAAATATTAAGACTACAACAATGATATAGGAATATTAGACAAATGCTCTAAATACCGTTTTTGAACAAAAAACATATTAGCTGAAGATTACACTACCCATACAACAGCAATAATTTTACATAGATGAATCGCCGTCCCCCCAAAATTGACGATTTATATCCTCATTAATGCTGCCACGAATGCGGTATTAACTGGATATCATGAAAAAGACATTAAAGCGCGAAGTCACATCACCCACAGGGTTTCTAAACGCGCTATGCTAATATGCACAAGTATATATAGGTTTAAAAATAGACAAAGTTGGCATAAGGTTGAAATAAGCCACAAGAAATAAAATTTCCCCTAAAGGAAAGATGAAGTGTGAACTTGAAAATTTTGTTTAAACTGCATTGATTTAATCGTGGTACAGATTCATTTATGAACTTTGACCCATGTTCTTCCTCACCTTTTCCTTTCAAGATTAACGATAAACTATAAGCAACGTTCAGCGCTGCGACTCTTCTAGAGTCCACGAGAAGTCACGCAAGTATCACTCACAAAGGATTGGAGTACTCGGGAGAAGATGTTCTTGGAAGGGTCGGGGTACGATCTGGTACCGAACTCTGTGTACACAGGTCGCTTAACGGACCGTAGTTTCCGGTACGCGTCCGACTGTAGGTACCGCTGGCGGAAGGTTACCTGTAGAATGGTACAAGAATTACCCGAAAGCCAACATTATGACAAATGTTTTAAATCCATAAGATGTATTTTATATACGAGCGCAACATCACTTAACGAAATCACTCATCGATGCATGGGGCAAGAACGCTTAGAAACAGTCCGACAGCCACCTACATTACCGCAAAAAATATTACCCGAAATCTACACGCATAAACGAACAAATCGTATAGTGTAGATAATACTGGATAAAAAAAATTGTTTCAGAAAACCTGGAGATTAATATGCGAATTATCTCAATGCCCTTGACGCTCCGGCACGATACAATATACGTACTACTCGAATGTGATTTAGGATGATTGATATTAATGACGAACAATGCTTAAAAAGCATTAGGTGTTTTGTAAATACTGCTGCCTATATCTAAAAATTTGAAAACGTCGCTAAACGAAACGTAAAAGGGCAGATACCCCAAGCACTAATCTCTTCTTTAAGATGCATAACTAATTAATTTGATATAGGTAAGCCTATCAAGGTCAATACAATCCAGGGTATGAAATGCAGCATTGCTGGATCATTTCTTGAAAGCGTTACCTCGCCAGACCAAAAATCTTGCTCTTGAAATATAAAAATCCGATTGAGGAATGGCTCCGTAATGCACATAGCATTTTAAAAAATTAATTTTTTACTACCATTTCCATCAGGATACATAACAAATGTAAATGGCAAATAACATTCTATAATATAACTTACATTTCTTTAATAACTCAACCTTGGCACTAACCTCTCCATTGGGATATATAACAAATTTGTACATGATGGCCATTCCGTCCTGCCAGTGGTTGAAGCTGAAGTCCCCCTCCTCGAATTTGCCAGGTCCGACTCTAATGAGGCTGCCCTTCAGCCACTCTGGAATCTGGCCTGGAAAGAAATGGAATTTAGTTATTTGGTAGCACAAAAATTAGGGACGAACGTAGCCTATGCTTCCAGCGTCACCCTATCATTTGTATAGAAATGCGTGTTAAATGCTTCAGAGAAATTTTAGATTCTGGTAAATTTTGCAATCACTGCAACCAGTAACATCCTAGAATATGAGAGAAATTGGGAACAAATAATTAGCAGTGCAAAAGCGCTAACATTGTGAATCACAAAACTAGCATGATTCGCATTCATTTCAAGGAATAGCCCAACATGTGACAACGCAACCTGTATATCACTAATGGCCTGGGCCGCCATGGAATGATGACAGAAAATAAGGAGTTCAGCGAAACATCCATTTCCTTCCATTTTACTTCTGAGTACGGTCTGAAGTAGTCTACATCTTACCCGCAATAGCGGGAAGCTAGAGTGCGTCTCAAAACACGGGATGATGTTAGCTCGAGTCTGTTGGCGAGGCAGGCAAGTGCAGAGTCAGAGGTATTCAGTGTCTGAATGCTATTGCGAGGGTACTGACCCTAGCCAGAACTAAGGAAAGTCGAGAGGAACAGGTCATCGCATAAAAACTTTTCATTGATGGCACTTTAGCTTCCGTTTCATTAATGGAAGATCAGGCCAGCAGGGATGAGACCTATTTTACAGCAATACCTATGCGGAGAATCGGAACAAGAAAATCTCTAATCATAGAATAATACCGTCATTTTTTATGGCTGGGCCCTCTATTGCTCTGATAATCATGAGTGTCTGTTTGCCTGGATGCGCCAAGGAGCTTCAATAGAGAAGGAGGGAGCAGTGTGGCCCAGTTCCAGGCTTGCCAGCGAGTCAACCAGATCTCTTATGAGACGCTCATTGGTGGAAAAGACGGGGAGCACTGAGTTTCACGGGGGAGCAGCAGATGAACAGAGTTACTGATATGCGATTGGTGCTTACGCGACTGGCTGCAACCATAAGAGACTCTTATATGATATGTGATTGGTGCATACGACAACTGGCTGACAGCCATAAGAGACTCTTGAGCTTCAACGGGCTAGGCTACTGGCTACCTCCTTCTCTATACAAGCTCCTTGGGATGCGCAGAATCTTCGCCATACGAGAGGTAGAAATTTGCGCGCTGAAGATTAAATTCGAATGTATCCAAGCTACGAAGATGAACTTCAGCGCGCCGAGGCCTTGACTCAGCTGATTAAACGTTTACGTTAAATGAAATGGTGGTTCCGATAATGCAGCAGAACTAAATTTCTTCTTGCAAAGAGGCAGACTTCTATTCCTATGAGAAGCAAAGAAACCGGTGACACAATTGTTCACAGGTAGTCTAGTTCACAAACAAATACAGGTTGGTGTTTTTATAGTGTGCTGAATGAAAAAATAAAAAATAGTTCCACTATAAACGAGCAAACAGGTTTAAACTAGTCCTGCAGCCCCAAATTTCTAAGTCAACAGGGTATGTAACTGCTGGCCCCGCCACCTCACATAAGTTCAATGTACTTGGCTCAAATCAGCCCTGAGATTACGTTTAATCTAGCAGACGTTCACTTAAAATTCAAAATTCGTCTGATAGCACTGTGCAATGCAGCAATCTTTTGCTAATGGATGCAGATAATCAGCATCAAAATTCACATCATGTAAGGCGAGGAAGCGAAGGTGTTTTCTACATGAGCTGAGGAACTGCGTGCCCATGTTTGCCAGGGCTATCAGAAGTTGATGTAGAAATATCGCATCAAAATTCACCCTTCGTTTGGGACTGGGATAATGAGTGCTATTTGTGCTCAGTCGTGAGGCTCACAGCTTACTCCATGGTGGCACACCCACGGGATTGCGCAAGCTCGATTGCTGTTGACGGGATTTCCAGTAACCATTATAAATTACTATTTATCAACAACAGCAAGTTGATTCTACCCTTACAAGGGTCCAATATGGGAACTCTAAAAGTTGTAGCATTGTTTCATGTACACTTTGAAGCTGAAAGTTTTACTGTAATTAGGTAAAACTATTTTTTTCGAGGAATACATAAAAATACACGAGTCAAATTTCAGTCAATCATGGTTTCAAAATGAGGAGTAGTGTATGGTCTGTTTAAACTCATTTGTAGTTACTGGACTAGCACAACACGAAGGCTCTGACTTGTAGTAATCTTTCTATGCGTAACGCATACAAAGATGGAAGATTCGCCCAAAAAACCTACGAGTTATTTCGTCACTCTACAGCCAGCCAGGAGCCTAAATAACTGTGAAGGACGATCCGCACTACAGTTTGTTTTAAACAATGGTTAATCTTTGCATTAGTTGCTACGAGAAGAACTCTTTGTGTCTGTGTTCAATATTTATCAGAAAGAAAAAAGCATTACTGCTTCTCAAAGCCAAAATATATTTATACCATTTCGTCTTCTAATTAAAATCAGTAAATATCATTTCATCTGAAAAGAGCTTCATTTCAAAAATCTGGAATCGAAATAAAATTATCTGCTACGTCAAATTAAGCTTCATCTTTCTAAACTAACGCTTCCTTTCAGATAAATTTCACTTTAGCTGTGAATGAGCAAATAAGTTTTATTTATTACCTCCGCCAAGGAGGTGATGTTTTCGTCGTGTTTGTCTCTTTTAACTGTCACCAAGATAACTCAAAATGTTATGAACGGATTTCTACGAAATTTACAGGGACTGTTAGGCATGTTAAGAAAAACAGATGATTAACGTTTGGTGAAAATCTGTCCATCCATTTGTTTGTTTGTCTGCCTCTTTTTTCTTATGACCATAACTCAAAAAGTTATGGACAGATTTTTATGAAATTTACATGAGTTGTTAGGTATATTACGAAAAGTAAATGACCAATTTTTACGGTTTGTTTGTCCGTTCGATTGTTTGTCGCTGCTTGATTTTATGCTTGTTAGCACGATAACTCAAAACGCTATGAAATTTCCATGAATTAGTTATGTTAAAAGACATACTTGATTAAATTTTGGTGATGATCGGTTGGTCCGTTTGTGTGTTTTGTCTAATATTTGTCAACGTGTCTGTTAGCAGCATAACTCAAAAAATTATCAACGGATCTTCAAAAAAAATTACAGAAACTCTTTATAGGTCGTGCTAAAAGGCACGAATGATTATATTTTGGTACTGATACAAAGAAAATCATAGTATCAGAACCCATTTTAATTTTTCGTTACCGTGTCTAGCTTGGCGGTGGTATGTGCTCTGAGAGTGCTTTAGTTTTAATTTTGACATTCAAAGGTTCAAAGTAAATGCACAGCAGCTGTTTTAAATAGAGCAGTCTCTGTGGTTAACAAACAGCTTAAAAAAAATACCATACAAGTCTCTTTCTACCACAGGAATTGCTATGTAATCTTAGAACCAAGATTTTGCCTTGCTGGTACCGAAAAAGAACATTTCATAGCTAACCCTCCCATGGACAATAAATAAATATAATCAACAAAAGTTGACTAAACTCGTCTCTGAAACGCTCTATAACCGATTTATTAACTCGTGAAATCATATTTAATATTGAAAAATCCTCGAATTTCAGAATGATAATTACACCATTAGATACGCGGTCTTGTGGTATTAAGGGTTTATTAAATAAGCCCAATATGTAACATGCAGACCGGGCAAGATGACGCAAGTCATTCTCCACTCCAGGGCGGATGATGCAATCAGTTGAGCCGAGTCATGGTCTGACGCAAAGCA
>LQNS02278182.1:5007292-5020617 GCA_001587735.2 Parhyale hawaiensis
AGCTTGCCCAAGGTGGACTGTCAAATTGTCACTGCACTGCAGACAGCCAGACACGTACACGTGCACCGCGCGTACACGTCACCATCACTTACCATCACCGAGAATGTCCAGGGTTCAGACTAGTGCCACCGGGCAACCCACCGGGGGGCATTCGTCGAGTTGACTTTACTTTTTCTTTCTTCGTTAGTTTTCCACTCAATTTACGTCATATCAGCTCGGAGTTAAAAATGCACTTCTTTGAGAAACAAAGATGGTGATGGTGATCAAAAATATCATGGGCTGTCTGTCTAGTCCATAATTATAATCCACTAAGGCAAAGCTGTTGGTCGCTTGCTCGGCGTCCACTTGCTTGCTTGCTCCAATGTTGGTCCGTCTCTCCGTCACGCTGTTAAAGATTGGGATAAGAGAAAACTTATCTACTGAAAAACAAGTTGAGATACCATAAAAATTCAGCCCTTAGTGTAACGGTGCCCAATATAGCTTCTGAAATATATGGTCAAAAGTGGAAACACTGCACTTTCCGAATCTCGCTTTGCTTTCGATACTAGCTTTTTTTTTTTTTTTTTGACTGGACGATGATGATTTTTATTCTGAGCGTGGTAGATGAAAAGCGGTATGTTTGATGGAGTTTTTGATCCATGGGGCATGAGCTCTGTCACATTTTTTTACTGAATTTCTTCTTAGCAGTTCGAGAAGCTCAGTTTTAATTGGAATTTTCGTTTCTTTTGTGCATAATCACTTTCGCTTATGATTTCTTTCGCTGAATCTTTTCGTAGCAGTTGAAACTTCACGCTGAGCAGACGCCTTATCCATTGAATTTACATCGCAGCCAAATTTCGACGCTTGAGGTTCAACTATCTGTTGGTATTCACGATACGGTAAGCCCTGGGCATTTCCGGTGCTTTTTTTTTTTTTGACTGCACTAAGTATATTTTCTTGGTGCTGCTCCACGCTTGATCAATTCCTAACTGATATTCGTGCCTTATCTTGCAGGGGGAATATTTTGCTCTCCCAAAACTCATGGCTGTAGAACTTCCGTTTCCTTAATGGGAGATAAGGCCTGCAGAAGTGTGACCTGTTTTACAGCAATACCTATGCTGAGAATCGGAACAAGAAAAAAATCGAATCACAGAATAATGCCGTCATTTTTAGTTGCTGGGCCCTCTATTGCTCTGATAATCATGAGTGTCTGTTTGCCTGTATGCGCAAAATCTTCGCCATTAGATAGGTAGAAATTTGCTGAATTAAATATAAAAGATTCGTTCCACTATAAACGAGCAAAGAGGTTTAAACTAGTCCTACTGCCCCAAATTTCTAAGTAAACAGGGTATGTAACTGCTGGCCCCGCCACCTCACATAAGTTTGATGTACTTGGCTCAAATCAGCCCTCGGATTACGTTTAATCTAACAGACGTTTACTTAAAATTCAAAATTCGCCTGATAGCACTGTGCAATGCAGCAATCTTTTGCTAATGGATGCAGATAATCAGCATCAAAATTCCCATCATGTAAGGCGAGGAAGCGAAGGTGTTTTCTACATGAGCTGAGGAACGGCGTGCCTATGTTTGCCATGGCTATCAGAAGTTGATGTAGAAATATCGCATCAAAATTCACCCTTCGTTTGGGACTGGGATAATGAGTGCTATTTGTGTACAGTCGTGAGGCTCACAGCTTACTCCATGGTGGCACACCCACGGGATTGCGCAAGCTCCATTGCTGTTGACGGGATTTCCAGTAACCATTAGTAATTACTGTTTATCAACAACAGCAAGTTGATTCTACCCTTACAAGTGTCCAATATGGGAACTCTAAAAGTTGTAGCATTGTTTCATGTACACTTTGAAGTTGAAAGTTTTACTGTCATTAGGTAAAACTATTTTTTTCGAGGAATACATAAAAATACACGAGTCAAATTTCAGTCAATCATGGTTTCAAAATAAGGAGTAGTGTATGGTCTGTCTAAACTCATTTGTAGTTACTGGACTAGCACAACACGAAGGCTCTGACTTGTAGTAATCTTTCTATGTGTAACGCATACAAAGATGGAAGATTTGCGCAAAAAAAAACTACGAATTACTTCGTCACTCTACATCCAGCCAGGAGCCTAAATAGCTGTGAAGGACGATCCGCACAACAGTTTGTTTTAAGCAATGGTTAATCTTTGCATTAGTTGCCACGAGAAGAACTCCTTGTGTCTGCGTTCAATATTTATCAGAAAGAAAAAAGCATTACTGCTTCTGAAAGCCAAAATACATTTATACCATTTCGTCTTCTAATTAAAATCAGTAAATATCATTTCATCTGAAAAGAGCTTCATTTCAAAAATCTGGAATAGAAATAAAATTATCCGCTATGTCAAATTAATCTTCATCTTTCTAAGCTAACGCTTCCTTTCAGATAAATTTCACTTTAGCAGTGAATGAGCAAATAAGTTTCATTTATTACCTCCACCAAGGAGGTGACGTTTTCGTCGTGTTTGTCTCTTTTATCTGTCACCAAGATAACTCAAAATGTTATGAACGGATTTCTACGAAATTTACAGGGATTGTTAGACATGTTAAGAGGAACAAATGCATAACTTTTGGTGAAGATCCGTCCATCCATTAGTTTGTTTGTCTGCCTCCTTTTTCTTATGACCATAACTCAAAAAGTTATGGACAGATTTTTATGAAATTTACATGAGTAGTTAGGTATATTACGAAAAGTAAATGACCAATTTTTACGATTTGTTTGTCCGTTTGTTTGTTTGTTTGTTTGTTTGTCGCTGCTTGATTTTATGCTTGGTAGCACGATAACTCAAAACGTTATGAATGGATCTTTATGAAATTAGTTATGTTAAAAGACATACTTGATTAAATTTTGGTGATGATCGGTTGGTCCGTTTGTGTGTTTTGTCTAATGTTTGTCAACGTGTCTGTTAGCAGCATAACTCAAAAAGTTATCAACGGATCTTCAAATAAAATTACAGAAACTCTTTATAGGTACTACTAAAAGGCACGAATGATTATATTTTGGTAGTGATACAAAGAAAATCATAGTTTCAGAACCCATTTTAATTTTTCGTTACCGTGCCTAGCTTGGCGGTGGTATGTGCTCTGAGAGTGCTTTAGTTTTAATTTTGACATTCAAAGGTTCAAAGTAAAAGCACAGCAGCTGTTTTAAATAGAGCAGTCTCTGTGGTTAACAAACGGCTTAAAAAATACCATACAAGTCTCTTTGTACCACAGGAATTGCTATGTAATCTTAGAACCAAGATTTTGCCTCACTGGTACCGAAAACGAACATTTCATGGCTAACCCTCCCATGGACAAAAAATAAATATAATCAACAAAAGTTGACTGAGCTCGTCTCTGAAACGCTCTGTAACAGATTTATTAAATCGTGAAATCATATTTAATATTGAAAAAATCCTCGAATTTCAGAATGATAATTACTCCATTAGATACGCGGTCTTGTGGTATTAAGGGTTTATTAAATAAGCCCAATATGTAACATGCAGACCGGGCAAGATGACGCAAGTCATTCTCCACTCCAGGGCGGATGATGCAATCAGTTGAGCCGAGTCATGGTCTGACGCAAAGCNCCATTAGATACGCGGTCTTGTGGTATTAAGGGTTTATTAAATAAGCCCAATATGTAACATGCAGACCGGGCAAGATGACGCAAGTCATTCTCCACTCCAGGGCGGATGATGCAATCAGTTGAGCCGAGTGTACCAGACTGCGTTTCGTCGGGCGGACAGACCGCGATAACTTTCTGAGCCGCGATTCATTAGGCTCACAGTCCGTCGATTTAAACACGTTACTAAACGTGCAAAGTTCGATTTTGCTCTGCGTATGCAGCCTAATGTTCGGGATTTCTAACTCGTCTACAGCCATGCAGTATTCGTAGGGCGGGTGAACACTATGCTACTACTCTATAATGGAGGAGGTCTCCAACAATGCTAATCTTCGGGGAAATCAAAATTCCATTAATGCATTTCAAGGTGAGGATAGTTTGTGCTGCGCCACAGGTAGTCGACTTGATAAAGTGGTTTAAGTCATGTTTTATTCTGCGCTGGGGGCTGTAGCGACATGCAGTTAATTCTTTTTCTATAAGGATTTCTTTACTAAAAGAGTTTCGTGTAATCTGCCATCTAAACTGAAGCGAAATGCATTAAAACTGTATAACACTCATACTTGTAGCTGATAAACCATGGATCAAGCATTATTCATAAATAAAGAAGAATTACATTTCAAAACAGCCGAACAGTGGATTTTTAACCTGCACGAAATGGAAAACTAAATACCTCTATGTTCTGACTTCAACAGCTGAGGAATCGGCAAAACAGTGGAAAGAAAGAATTACCGAATTGATGCTTCATTTAATAAAGCTGAGGCTAAACAATATATGGTTAGCAGATCCATGCTCTTCTTTCGATGCTTAGGACGTTACAAAGAGGACAAATGACAACAGTGGCATACTACATGTACGCTCGAGAAAGCAGATAATGCAAGTCTGACAACTACTTATGTTCTCTGCTCAAGTCGTCGAACAAATAGAATATATGCAGTATATAGCAGCACTGTCTTCCACTTCTGAAGACGTTGCCGTCTGCAAGAATCTGCTGATTCAGTTGATAAGAAACTACAAAGGATGTTATGTTATCAGCATAAAACCGCGCCACAAGCAATACAGCGTCTAGAAAAATTATGTCACATCATTAATGTTGTTTTAGGTACCAGAGCTAAAAAAGTTTAATCCAATTTTAATGATAATGCCCTCTCTAGCAGCAAATTTATTCAATGTTTCTTCCTGCCAATTGCAGTTATATATTACCCTTGTGCAAAATATTATTTTGCAGAAAGAAAAATGTTTTCAATAATATGAGATACGATAATGTTACCTGTGTTTTGCAGCCTACCAACTCTGAAGAAATAAATGTATATGTTACGATATCGTTTAGTAATAAGAACGGCAACTGAGAGGATATCCATCATTTTCGTTGCTATTAAAAGTGATAATTATCGTTGGTCATCTTATTTACTATATCATTAATATGTAATTGGGTACAGATGTGCATCGACAAATATTATGATATGCCAACTCTTTCATTGTTTTCAAGTTTTTGTTATACAAGTGATGTAAATAATTATAACCGGGGAGATGAGGCCCATATCTACTTCCTCCATTCATAATAAAATCCTGAAAAACCACTTTAGAGTAACTTATTCTCTGAAACCCATGAGATAATATCAAGTAATCAGTTTGGTGTTACTACAAAACTAAACTGTTGGGACCACTAAACGAAAAAGTTAAACATGGACTAAATGCTTTGAAAAAAGTATTATTTGGTATATTCTAATTAGCTAAGGAGCTATGATCTGATGAAAAACTATGACAGTTTAAACAACTCTAAGCTTCAAGATCAAGTCAGCTTGACCATACCCACTGCTGAGAAGCCCACAAACATTGGTTTTTGGTGTGGATAGAAACCAACTGGCCACAGAGGAGGGAGTACGGCTGCAGTTAATCACAGGTTGCCCAGAACTACGGCGCAATCGACGGAAGGTTGTTCTACAACGACCCGTGCTTCCCCTGCCCTTCCCATTTTTAAGAAAGGTAAGTGCCCACATGGCAGTTGTGCACACCTTCTAACTGCTGACTCAGAGCACCAAGTGCCACAAAGCTTGCTTCCTTGACATAGTACTCGAAAACGCAATGTCCAGCGCTATCAGTTCAGCACGCAAGGCTGCTGAAACCACATTAAAGAAATTGAGCGTAAACTGAGCAAAGTACATGACTGACTCTACGCAGCAGTAAATTATGTACCATGAGAGAAATTAACGTCAGTTTATTACTCGCTACCTCACCTTACGCTAGCCCAAAATGCTATCAACTGGGGTGGAGCTAGCCATTGACAAAAAGGTATGAAACAAAATTCTTAAAAGTATTGTTTTACAAAAACGTAACAGTAATAATGCAACGTTAACGGCTTGTACCGAGATGCAGTATTCTTTGCGGATGGTTAAATATTCCAACAATTGTAATTAGTGTTTCAACTCTTCTCGGTACTATCTACATTATCATTCTAAAATAAGCTGCAACTACTTTTGCTCGCGTACTCTGCAATTTCACAAACTGCATCTCTTCTTAATAACAAAACACAGTACTTGTATCTCATTTATGACAGCGTATGCAAAAAAGTGATCAAAAGAATATGTAACATGTGCAAAACGTTATTCCACTTTCTAGCGGCTACGCCGTTATATCATTCAATGCATTAATACCGAGCAATGCTTGAACACTTTTATCGTAACATTTGTCTGTGTGTAATAAACCACCAGCCCCAAATTCACCAGTAGTGATATAGAAGCTTTCTGCTCCACTTGCTTGTTGCACTTAGGAAGTTGCAAGCAGTGGAAGTGGAATCAGTGCTGTTACGCACCAGCTGGCGGTAACTTGCTTCTAACAATAGCAATTCGAAACAATGCCTGGCTTCAGAAACGGTCTCTTCAGGAAAAGCCCCACCCACAGCAAGCGTATCTTTTCGTTGATAATAGTTGGGGAGCACTTAGAGAGCGACCTCGTTTTAAATTGTTTATTATTCTAGTAACAAGTATTATTCTCGTCCATTGTTTACAATTCATTCTATTTATTTAGTTGAAACACCTAATGTGAAACTAACTGCCATCGTCTCATACGACAACTATGTACAACTGTTATGCGATGTCAACTATACTCCTTCTTTGAGCCATCCAATCTAAAGAATGTTTCGCGGTTCACAGGAATAGGAATATAGGTTCATTACAAAAGCAAAGTAGAGGAACCCATTTACAGAGGATCACTGCACATTTTATTTTAGCGGGAAAGGAAACTGAAAATGAAACAGAAAGTAAATCATTGCTAGCGACGTCCTAGAATAAATGCAAGGCACAAGTGCACTTTTACTATTAATAGGCCCCTCCTTGAGTACAATCACGATAACTGCAACCTACGGTACACGTTTCCAACACGCGGAACTTGTATGTCGATGGTAGGCATCTTTCCTAGAAAATCTCACTGAAAGTTTTACACATATACGCCGCTATTGTAAATGCTTTATACTGGGACCACTGAAGATAAGACGGGAAAAAGACAACATCAACTACGTTGCTTCTGCTGGTGTTTGCAATTCTACGCTCAAGGGAGGAGACCCTGATGCAGCGGCCAGTCGCACTTCGGAAAAGCATTACCATCCTCTTTACTGTGCTGCAACGAATTAATGCGTAATAGAATTGGCCGAAATTTTCATCATGAAATGGCCCTACGTATCATATCTATTAATAAAAGGATAAAATTATTAATTCTTATCGCTTCTTGAGTCCTGCAAGCGTGACAGAAAATAGAGTAAGCGTATAAATTTTTTTTATCAAATTACGACGGTCGCAATTAAGCTCTGACACGTAGCTTTTACAATAAGTCCACACTAGGTCCAAAGGATCACCTGTGACAAACACAGGATCGTCATAATACCGATTAGCTAGCTTGTCGAATCATAACTTTAAATGCGAACGTGTGCCCATACCACAAAATAGAAACGGCCGCAAAAAATTTGAATATGCGACTTTTTGCTCTCACAGCTGCGCTGCAAGAGGCCGCAAGCGCCCACGTACACCAGAATGTCACAGAACGGTGGTTAATTCATGCGGGAAGGACGCCTGAGCAGGTGATGCAACGCTGAGCAGTGGAGCTCTTAGGGAAGACGCAAGGCCGGATGGCCTCCAAACAAAGTTACGCTACATGCCAACATTGCCAAGGTGAGAGAATAAACGATCGATCGGCAGCGTGGAGCTTATTCTGGAGGAACGCCATCGTTGGCGCTCAATAAGGAGGTCGTCTAGGACACAAATTTGAGTGCTCTAGGTCGAAAGACAGCAAATGTTGCTGACGAAGTTCAAGAAAATTCAAGATTCGAGAATTGTTGCAGCAACTCACTGCAATCAACTACCAGCAGTAGTTATAGAGCTAATTATGAGCTAACTCTATCGTTGGTGCTCAATGAAAAGGTCGTCAGGGACATAAAGTTGAGGACTATCGGCCTACGCACCGCAGATGCCACTGACTGCGAAAATGAAAAATTGCAGATTTTATAAGTGTCGTTATGGTATATACATTTGCTTTTGGCGGCAACGAACGATAGGTAGCGCACGTCTAATGCTGGAAGAACTCTGTCATTGGTGTTCAGTAACGACTAATGAGAGGATGTCTGATACGTGAACTTGAGAGCCAACGGCCAAGAGATCGTAGGTGTTGCTGCAAATATTCAAAAAAAGCAAGCGAATGCTGTAATGAACAATTAAACAACGCTTTCTCCTAAACAGAGAGTAAACCCTGTGCTAGTTTTTACATAGTGGAATACTTTGGTTATACAATCTGTTAAGAACTTGGTAATAAGCAATGGGACTGTGGCTTGACATTCCTGGATTGCAAAACTGGAAATACTAACAACATTTCCATTCCGAGTCAAAATTGGTAGGTACGTAACAACATGATTATTAGGGTTGGAAATAATAGACAACCATGATTCATAGTTTAAGATTTTCTCTGAAATACGTCTTCTGGAATTACAAAGTGGTAATCATTACTTGGTAGAGACGGAAGCTCATTGCTCGACAAAGACGAAACAAGAATTCCACTGTGTACCAATTGCTCGCCACACGTTTTATATTAAGCTCAATTTACATAAATGAAAAATAATGATGTTGAAACCTCTCGAAAATTTAAATTTTGTGTGAGTTGCGGACACTTAGTAACGGCAAAATTACGTGGGACATGTAGAAAATTTCGTGGACAGACTAGAAGAGGTCAACGAGGTGCAAAGCTAGTTAACTATAGGAGGGATTTATGCCAGGTGGTCTTCACCTAATTACCTTTACCCTATACCGAGGGCTCAAAACACGTTCCCCTTTTTCTGGCTTTTTATGTAATAGAGGCCCAATGATTTTCACTGGCGACTAGTGCCTACTAAAGTAGGATTTGTTTGCTTCCCCACCGCAACCCCTACTTCGCGATTAAACTGTACGAGCGCTGCACAGATCCATATCAGTGTAATCTTTTATGAACGAGACGACTCTGACTGACATTACAGTAATATTAATGCGAGCAGCCCTCTAGCTCATGAAAGAAATACCTATATTCTGATATAGAACTGTGCAGCAGCACCCCACTTTAACTGCCACGAGCTGTCGCTAATGACGTCACAACACCCGCAGTAAGATCTCGTCGGTCAGTGCTGAACGTTAGGGTATAATCCCCTCTCGTGGAACAAGTTCTGTGTCTTGGGAGCCTTGAAACTACTCACAGTACCATTCCTTAAATATTTTCATGAATGTCGTAATCAATTTTCGTTAATGATATACCACGGTGAATGTAATAAGTTACAGAATTAGTGGCAGGAAGATGCAACCTCACGATGGACCAAGTTAGCCGAGAACTGTTGAAGTGGTGCTGTGTTATTCCTACGAGCATTAATTTTAAATCGCACTAGATTAAATCAATTTATGCATGGCTTTTGGCTACTACGGATTAGCTTAATTTTTGGGATTGTAGATACGTAAATGAAGAACGTTGTAGATCGAGTCCGGAGCCTCAAATGTTCACACGGTACATTAAAATGCTTCAGCTATGAACCTGTGCTTATGATTGGCAGGGGTGGTGAAGCTATAAAAATACACAAAACAAATCCAGATTGACTAAAACGTTATGTAATGATTGCAGCTAGCAAATAATTAACGCAGTTGCGAGGTTTTGGTATCACAGAAATTGTAGAAATTTTATCAGTATCTAACGTGGAGAACGAAGTAAGTGACTGGCATGGAGAGTCAACTTTGGGAACGGTAGAGTAGCCGTACAATGGAGAGAAAAGCACTTTGTATTTACAGTCTTACATCATCCGTATGGCTTCTGCTACACGAATTCAGATTAGTTATTGAGCCAGTAATTAAGCCATGGCAGTATAAGGTCAGCCAACCTACACGCAACGCAGTTGTTCAGTTCAGTGAAACGGTAAAGTCAGGTGACTCGGTGGCCAGCTTACGCGGCGTGTTCACTGTCCTGTGGTGAAGGTTACGTTTGTAGACCACGCGATCGTACGATAGCTACAAAGACCTTGGGGTGCGCAGGGCAGGGGAAGGCACCGCCACATGCACACAAAACCATGAAATTGAAAGAACAATGACATCGACAGCTAGACAAAAGTTCCATTTGAAGACCTCCAGCATCGTACGAAAGCTGAAGGGACTTGAAGTCAAATGGGACTGAGAAAAGAATCACAGTGCAAAAGAAATCATGAATTTGAATGAGGTATTGTCTCAATGATAGAGTAAAAAGTATATTTTTGGACCACAGAATCGCACATGAGTTAAAAAATCAAGTGGTAGAAAACTATAGCAGAAACTGCAAAACATGTTCATGAAATTGAAAGAAAGAACGACTGCCTTAGTAGCACATCAGAAGAGTAGTTCGTAACCTTGATTTACGTAGGTCTGAAGAATTGAAGATCACCCTCAGGTATAAATATCGACAAATCTGAAGATTAGACGGTAGAACCTTCATCTTAGACTATGCCCTTAGTCTACCTTGATCTTCATAGCACTTTCTTGTTAAGAGACACCAGTTTATGATAGAAAGAAAGAAGCAACAGCCCCGACCATAATAGAGTAAAGTAATGCATAAATCCAACACTTAGGTATGAATTGAGTGCACACTCAGAAATCACTTTTTTAATCAATTTCAAAATTATAATGAAGAGGCATAAGAAACAACAGTCCAGATAAAGTGAGATAATAAAAAAATGTTCTTAGTAGTCTTGTTCTATAGACTTAACAGCTTTCGAGCTAACTGCTCATTGACAACGCACCAGCCTTTTCAAGTTTTTATGGCCCTAGCGCAGCTGACGAAGAAGTGAAGTAGGTTATCAGTCATCTTTGATGAGCGATCCTCTGCCTCTACTGCTTTGGAAGCGAAGGCTGTGACCTAACGGTCAATTCCCCTATGGCTTATGGCATTAAAAACAAAAGATCTTACCCCAATGAGTGCTTTTAAACTGCCTTGCTCATAATAAGCCGAAGGTGAACAATGAGTACACCGCAGGATGGGCATGGAAAAAGATGATAACGAAATGGACAACTGGCATGACCATAAAGAGGGGATAAGAAAAAAGAAGATTTCAACCAAAACGAAATAACGTGAATGACTATAAAATTTTGACGATTGAAATCGAGCGACTGAGGATTTAAATGAGTTAACCAGATTCATTTTAAGTGACCGCGAACATGAAGGTTTACTATAACAGAACAGAGCTAAAATGAGAATAATAGGTATATGGTTAATGTCAGAAGAAGAAAACACACAGTATTAATAGTGATAGAAATTCGAAAAAAGCTGTATATTTTGCTTCCTTGGTATGCTCTTTGAGGTACAAAAATATTCCTATCTAACAGAAATGGGACCTTAAGAACTGAAAATGAGAGAACAGCTTCTTCTTGCTCCCAAGGTGAATATGTTTATAATGAATTGGTTATGGCCTAAGAAATTTTTATACGAATCGATAGCTTCTTTGAATGGAGTATTGAGCTTCTACCAGTGGCTATGCAGATTCGAATTTTTTTCTTCTTATACATTTATTATGCATATCGAGGGTTTACGAACGTTTCCCGCTTCACTGTGGCTACGTCAGCGATATATTGTGTTACGGTTACGAGAGTAAAACTCTAAACACATTTGCAGTAAACGCTGGGGTTATTGTCTGTTTGAGCAACACCAATAGTAGATGTACAGGGCGTTTTCTTAGGCGGAGAAATTTTAACCATATGTAAAAAAACTCAAAATAAATCAATTTTCACGAATGACAAAATGCCCAAAACTCCTTAGTTTTCGAGTTATAATGACTTGAAGAAATTTAAAGCTTTAAGTATTTTACTATGTGCAGGTCAATGTTAGCACTAGAGTTGATAGTTCAGCACGTTTCCGACCCAACCAGAGCAGTTTACATTATTTTTACAATAAAAACTACAATTATTCCATGGTTAGGAAAAAATATCTGCAGTTTCAAACTTAGCATATAACGTAATCACACTACTGTATGGCGGACACTACGTCGTCAGAGTTTACATCCGTGTCGTTTCAAAAAAAATGCAAGGGCTGCAGCCACAAGATTTTGAACCTTGTGTACAATTTTCAGAGTGGCTCATGCAACAGAGAACAAGGGATCATATAACTTCTCTAAGCTGATTCTTTTCCACAGATGAAGCGTATTTTACTCGGGTAGGGGTTTTTAACATTCACAATAATCATCACTGGGCTCAAGCCGTATAATCCTCATGTCAGTCGCCCAATTAGTCATCAACATCGATTCAGTGTAAACGCATGAGCAGGAATATGGTCGGAAAACGTGCTGAACGATCAAATTTAGCCCTAACTTTGGCACGCACGTAGTAAAATACTTGAAGCCTCCAAATTTGTTAAATCCTTATCACTCGAAAACTAAGGAGTTTTGGGAATTTTGTCATTCAAGAAAATAAATTTATTTTGAGTTTTTCTAACTATGGTTGATATTTAACTAGCTAAAAAAACGCTCTGTACATTTTGCTCGCAAAACAGTACGGTAATCTTCATTGCATATATTACGTTGCAGAATGATGGGCAGGAACGACGACGGCATGATAGTGAATTGGGATAAGTAAGATACCAATACGCTACATGTAACGATGTACACTGTCAACAAAAAGAATGAAAACACGGAAGACGGAAAGATGTCCTGACGAGCTAGCATAGCTAACGTGAATATATGAAAAATCTTAAAGGACCCTGGCCTCTCAAAACTTACGAAAACTGCATTCATAAAATGATGATTTGAACACAACTAAGCGAATGCTCAGCTCTAATAAAATTTATTTATTAGCTCCCTGCAACTATGCAACTACAAACGAGATTCGGAGAATCATCAGCACGCATGTCGGCTGACAGGAATAAATGTTGCGATTAGCACACAGTTGTGTTTATAGGGATGAAAAAAAGCCTTCTTACGTTCCGTACTACGTATGGAAACAAGACACGGTTAAGTGAATCCGTCTATAAACGCTGGCGACTGTTACGCCCAGCAAGTAGTGATCCACGTACAGACACCGAGTTAGAGCCACACAACTCCTATAACTGGTGTACGTCTATCTGGCACAACTGACACCTATGCAGGGAAGGAGTAAAAGCAGTATTGACCAGGTTTCTGATTAGTCTAATAGAGCTATGAAAATATCACAATTATTTTGCGTTGATATAGATAAATCTTCCTAAGCCTCGAACCAGAT
>LQNS02278182.1:5020823-5043348 GCA_001587735.2 Parhyale hawaiensis
CAGATAATATATTCTTCAGTTCCTAAGATATACGGTTAAACCTTATAAGTATTCCAGAGACACTTTTGCTCGGTATGGTTTTTTTCTCATACAATGCAGGAAAATTTTCAAGTTGTCTATCTAAAATTCAGATATTCTTTTGTACGGCTAATGAGCAGCAGTAACAATACAAAACCAGGAATCATAAACCTGTTTCGCTGCGCGCAAAGGAGCGCTTCTTCTTGTTCCGGGCAGAGCCGGTGCTTGTTGCAGTGAAGCGGCTTTGCAAGTTTTACTGCTCCCCCCCCCTGAATTTTTTGGCCAATAGCAGCGGATAACAGAAAAATTAAAGCTTCTGAATTTAACGACATAGCGCCATATTCTTTTTTATCGTATCAAGTCTATAAATTCGAGTCAAAACTAGCATAGAACATAAAAATTCCTCACGTTTTTAAATCCAAAGACATACTATCACCGTCTTCATTTCATGTGGTATGTATCAATATCAATGCAGTGAGCGTGATGTGACTTATGTTACAAACAACAAGAAACAACTAACGATGAAAATGCATCATAATCGATTTATGCCTTTTACCGGCAGCATTCTGGCAAAAAAAACACCATAATTTTCAAATTTTCTAGGCATTTTGCCACCTGCTTTGTTGCCTTAAGCGCCTATAAATAAAATCAATGCGGCCAATCTATTGAGTCCTACACATATAGGCGAAACAGACTCTGTTAAGGTTAAATTTTAAAGGCATTTTGCGCCCTGCTTTGTTGCTTTAAGCGCCTATAAATGAAATCAATGCGGCCAATCTACTGAGTCATACACATATAGGCGAAACAGAGACTCTGTTAGGGCTAACAACTTGCTGAAATGAAAGAATATTAGATGAGCACAAGTAATAGCAATTACGGTACAGTATAACAAATACAGTGGTGACCTCGTTACTCGTACGATCAACTGTATTATCAAATAAATCTAATTCAAACAGGATGAATAAGAATACGAACTCGCTTATCGAGTGCACTTCCGTTACTCGAATGATGAAAGGTATGGGTCGTGTTTGTTTGCGGGTTTGCACGCCAACAACATATCGTTCTGGCTTTATTCCAAATTTCACTAACTGAACAGCCTTTAAGAATAAATTGATTTCGGATGCCGAGGTGCCACTGTATCTCACGAAATTTGCAGAAGCTTACCTTGAACTTGTACTGGGATGGGCTCGGGATGCTCAACGGCGTTGATGGTGAACTGCTCCAAATTTGCCATGGTGCTCAAGTGTCCTCAAAGTTCTTCAAACTTGTGAAAAGAACAGCGAAATCTTCCCTCAACTCAAACGAGAGGTCGGTTCAGGTGGTGGGTGTCCCCGAATTCTTGAAGTGCGACTACAGTTGCGAAAATAGTATGCTTGCTGAATATGCGAAATGCAGAGTCAGTGGTAATAGACTATCAAGAAATTCAGTTAGATGAGTATTGTATTCTTGTTGTAATAAAGTTGTGCCGTCCGCAAACTTAGAAGCGAGATTTCTTTGGGAATTGAAATCCTTGGTCAAAGGGTGCACGGGAAATTAGTGATTTCAGAGGTTTAGTCGCAGAGTTGAATAAAGCGAGAAATACGGGGGTGAATACCACGCCAGTCGACCAACCAAAGGCCTCTTCAACACGCAGGAATAACGGTGTTGACAAGCCTCAGGAGATTCTCGTAAGCTAAAGGGAACGTTCGGAGGAGTGGAGACGATCTGTCCTCACACTCTGAGCACTGGCAGCAGACTAACTCCAACGTGGGACTTCCCCGCCAGGTGAGCTAAATATAGGAAGACTGACGCGGGTGGGTGAGCCTGCACAGGCAAAGAAGGTCTTGGTGTCACCTGATGTTGCCCTACAACCAGTACAAACTGGCTGATATTAATTAGTCCTAATGAAACAAAGCTCTGATTTCACTACGAGAGTTTCGCTCACTAGACAGTAAAGGGAAAAGCCAAACCAGTTATGGGCAGTTTAAGTCAGCATCGGAAACAACTTAGCACTGAACAGTGAACATCTTGCAGCAACACAAAATTTGAGGCAAGCCACGCAGAAGATGGGTTAAAGCAATTGGAAATGATAATTGTAGACACGCTGGACAGCAAACAACTTAGAAAATATATAGAGAGGAAAATAACAGAGGCTTGAAAAAAGTTTAAACAACCTGGAAGTAATCCAGGCAGTTGCAACTAGGAATTTGATACAACCAATGCAGTAGAGTACTTAGAATTGAAGGCAACAACGTGGTTAACAAATAAAAACAATCAAGAGTTTCTGATAACGAAAGTAGTACACTAGCTATAGAACACCTTATAATTGGAAGCAATCTAGGCGGTAAGCAAACTGGAATTGGACACTATCGAGGCATTGATTTGAAGACAGACAAACAATACTGTCTTTTACTCAGAGATGAAAAGAACAAAAGCAATGAATAACTCGGAACTAAAGACAACTAAAGAAGTACATGACTGAGAACTGGGTACAACCATAGAAATACACAACTCTAAATTATAGGCAATCAGTGCGGAAAGCAACTCGGAATTGGAAACCAAAGTAACATTAACCAAGGCAGTGAATAACGAAATTTTATTGCTATCGTAGCTAGAGTGATGACAACACTATATTTGCAAAATCACAAACTTCACCTATTAAAATCTTAAGTGAATTTAATTAATGGCATCATTTTGTGAAGGTATACGAATGTATCCCAAATACTGTTTATAATAATGAAAGCAACATAATTAGTTCAATAATTAACTGTTAACTAAAAACTTAGGTCATTCACTGCTGAACGCCACAACAATACTCACTCCTTCCACGTTTGTTCTTGATGTACAGTAGAAGAGTAGCTTTATGCAAAGACTCCGTATGATTTCTAGGCAAGACCGATCCATACACTAATAACTACCCTATAACTTAGGAACTTATATTTAAAAAGTTCACAGTTAACTATCGTCGTTATATCTGCACCTCACTGGTGATATAGCGAACACTGAGGAAGCATTGCCAGTATACAGATATTTTTTCGAGATGTCTTAGGACAGTTTTCACCGAATTATTATGCTATAAACATAAATATTTGCACTGACAGCTTCACTGTTTCTGAAAGAAGAAAAGGAAATAGAGATGAATCGCTTAATAACCCTAGACCGCTAACGTAGCAAAATTATTTGTGAAAACTCATTAGACGAAATTGATGAAGTCGTCATGAATGCTGAGAATTAGATATGAGGTGAAATTGTATATAGGGCTATACATAGAAATAATTACAACTTAGGCATCCTCATTGTCTTTATATAAAAGGTATTTTTGATTCGTACATTCCGATTAAAAATGAGAAGGACTGTTTTTCTCCTTGCTCAAGGGTAATTGGCTTGTCATTGCTAAAGAGGCGAATCGAAAACCCACGCCTGAAGTTCACAATAAGTGAAAATTATATATACGAGCGGATTAGATCATCTCAATTGTAGAGTGCAAGTAACAGACTCCTCAGATAAGTCTGGAAAAGCGGAAGGAGATGTGAAAGAAGAATTAATGTGCATAGGCAGTGCAAGATTTGAAAAAGATTATGATTTTCCTAAAATGAGGAGCGCAACATTTAAAAAACTAAAGGCCAGCATTCGTTTAAGAATGGAAAGAGTAAGACTCGGAATAGGAAATGATTATTTCAAACATTGTTTGTGATTGGTTCTCTAAGGCTGCAAGACTACCACCATTCAACCATTTAGGATTTGAGCATCAGTTAAGTTGTGACTTGTGCCTCCCCTTTCCATGTGCGAGACCACGTGCAGATAAGACGACTCTACCCTCGATCATAGTCGGCGCCCCCACCAGGGTAGTAATGATTACTAGCGCATGTCGCCAGGGGCATCCTGCAAAGAAAAAAAAAGGGCATTAATACAATGTTTAATTTGACACAAGAACGATTCTATGATGAAATAAGCGTTGGTGATCATACTGGTGCAATGCAAAAACAAGGTAAAAACAGGTGCTAATTATATATTAAAAGTCAGCACTGACAAGTTCATACACTATTGCATCACTGCTTAGCAGAAAACGGCTCGTTAATAACTTCATAAACGAAACACCCAGGCTTAGCAAATAGATCAGAAGCAGTGATATACTCATATACCTATATTTTTGCATAAGTACAAGCGCCATTGAATTACAAGCACAAAACTGAAGACAAACACGTCATCACCAATTTACCTCAGGTAAATATTTCTGACCACAGGAAGTGAGTACAACTGCACTACCTATAGCCTTCGGTATAATTTATGCTAAAAGGATAGAAAAGAAAAAAAAAATAGGGCGTGTGACGCACATTAGTTTGTACGAGTCCACATTTTCTCCGTGATCCTGTCTCAAAAAAGGATGCAATCAGCACGAAAAAATTTATTCGCACACAGATTACTCAAGACGATTACCCAGTGAATAATCTCCAGCAGACAATTAAGCGGCATCCACACACCAGGCATCTTGATGATTTTTTAACAAAAGATGATCAGCATGACATACATGTTGATGTTACCTGAAATTATGTGCCTGTGTAGAACCCCTCATTATGGATAAACAATTCACATCACAGAAAATATTACATGAAATTATTACAGAAAAGACCGATCACATGATTATTGATATCAACATTACCAAGGAAAGTAAAAAACACCGACAGCACGAAGAAAAAGGAAGAACATACGAGACTGGTGAACTTTCTAAGCTTGTGGTCATGCACTACTTTTCAAAATACTTTCTTAATTGTATAAGATAAGGAAATAGAAAAAAATATATAGTTGTCCGTGCGTAGCAAATTTTGGAGCCTTGTGCACGATTTTTTTTTTCAGTATTGCCTGATGAGTGAAAATGATTGAAATTTCTAGTGGACGAACGTTGAGTACAGAAAATAGTAACACTAGCTAAAATATTGCCTGCAAAGGGTGTGCTATACGCAGCTTTTCCATATCTGTAGTTACAAATAATGTTTATATCTAAAATTGGAGACAAAAAATATAACAAGACAGAGATACCTAAGCACTAGCATCACAGACAGGATATAATCACGCAACTACTGCAGTAGTGGACGATTGATTTGTTTGACGATTGATTTGATTGAGCTAATCTAAGCTTGACAGCTTTACTTGCCCGCAATTTCAATCCTGAGCATTCATTTCGTCCCTATGGATAAAGTTTCAGGCTTAATCTATTTATACACATAGAGTACGCCTGATTGTTGAACAGACTGGTGAAACTAACGCTCAGGATCAAAGTTTCTGATAAATTAAAGCTAATCCGAATAGAAACTCCAGCTCAAACAAATTTCTAGTCACTAAGTAAGTGAATAGACAAAAATACGAACAATCAGTAAAATTAGTGAATGATAACCAACACCAATACCACATTTGAGGCTAAGCGTGCATTCAAGCAAAATTCTGGGGGTCCTACATGACGTTAAGCTCAAAACCCACAAGAAACGAAACTCAAGAAGGATATCCGAGCATATCAAAGACCCACATACTCGGCACGGCGTGAGCCAGCGCACGAAACCGGGGAGTTTTTGTCCAATGTCCGCTGCTGGGCGCGGCACAACTTTTTGCAACACCAACATGTTGCTAACGTGACTAGAGTCTGGTACGTCGGCAACACGTGTTATTGTCGTGTATGGTAAAGTGGATATAAACGTAACATTGGTCTACACAGCGAAAAGCAACAGGCTCTCTTCGAAAGCGTCTGTAGAAATGGTAGAAATTCACAACAGAAATTGCTACTTGACTACGATCTTATGTGTCACATGCGTCACTGCCCAAGTCTTGTACAGTAAAGTGGGTATATTACGATTTAAGAAGCAGGGCTTCGCAGTGAAAAGAACTGAGCCCTCGTTCGAACATCGGCAGCTATATTCCATAGGTACTTAATATAGTTATTCTTAGGTGACTACGGCGTTGTATCTTGGTAAAACTTGTCACTGCCAAAGTCTTGTATAGTAAAATGCATATGATACGCAATTTCAGTGCGGAGAGTGTAGAAATAACGACTCATTTATTCATAGTCAACTCAATAAAGTAGAAACGAAAAGAATATCAATATTCAATTTCGGAGCCGTTGATAATGTAAACGCCTACCCAAGGTGAAAAAAAAAAATTGGAAACGAGACACTGTAAAGATTCTTGATACATAATATCGCTATAACAACTTATACAGTTACTAAAGGAATATACCTAGTATATCACGTACACCGTACACTGGGCCTAGCTGAGGTTAACTTAAAGATTTGTTCTAACATAACCTGAAGGTCAGCGAACAGGTTTCAATAACATTAGGCTGGTTAACCTTGAAGCGGTGGTGCATAAAATGATCGAAGAAGTCACGTTGCCCACGCTCCTTGAACATTTTTTTTTTTTTTCATTCGTCGCAGATATTTTATTCTTGTAAAAAGTAAAGAAATAAACAAAGGCACGACAAAGAGAGTTGTACCGGGTTTAAACCAATCCCACAATATAATAATAACAAAGCTGAACTGAATGGTGTTGCAAAGAGGCAAATATAAGTCTCGCTGCACAGCAATATATTGTATGTCGTATATGGTGTTGAAACGGTGTAGATGCAATATTATAAACTCCCTTAGGTGGAAGAAAGGCGCTACCAGTATGCGTAGGTGCAGCTTCACTTTAGTGATTTGAATAATGACACACAAAGCATAAACTACGATTTAAATGGAAAGGAAAAATAATTCCAAGTATTCGAAAATTAAATTGAACACTGTTTGGAATTAGTCAAGTACGGTGTTTTTAACATGTTTTCAAGTTCCGTGTTATACAAGGAGGCAACGCATAGAGCAAATAGGCTTGGATCGAAGAGTGATTCTATGCATCCGAAGCTATTTCTAAACAAAAATAAATAATATTACAACACTTGAATTAAAAAGTTTTTTAGTTATATACAGAATATATTATATTAGGATTGGCATGCATGCACATCAAACAGCATTACAGCTGTTACAGCCTTAATTCAAAATGCAAAAGTTTCCCGCGCAGCTGTTTTTTTCCGTAAAACTCTCGGGAGTTTTCCATAGTTGCCATTCAGCATCTGGCTCAATGGGGGTGATTTTTAGGCCTAGCACACACGCACACACTGGGGACGAGCCAGCCAAAAAACAATACGGTCCACGGCAACCGCAACACAGCATAAATCAATTGTTTTGGACCTAGAGTTCAACATGTATCACATACGGCCGGATTTATTAGTATATTAGAAGCTACAGGTAAATTCATACATCATGAACTAGAGCACTATGAGAGTAGATACCTCCGACAAACAAGACAATGCTAACGAAAAATTCAAATTGGTGCTTATAGGTTAACACTAATAACAACATCTGCAATTTTCTTGAAGCTCCGTCGTAACTCTTTGAGTTTTGATCCTACAAACACATTTTGTCAATCATTAGTCACATGTATAAAGAGAAAACCGTCCATCAATAAATTTTTTTTCGGTTATGTGTTTTACCACTTCTAACAATTCCTACAAATTTCATGAAGTCCGTTCATAACTTTATGAGTTATGTTAGCGACGAACATTTCGACAAACATAAATCAAACACACAAACGAATGAGCCCATCATTATCAAAATTTGGCCAAATGTATCTTTAGTATTTCTAGCAATTCCTACAGATTTAATGAACATCAGCTCACAATTTTTAAAGCTATGCTACTGAGCAACATAAACACAATCATAGAGACAAGTAATCAACCAAACGAACAGATTAACAGAAAAAATATTTCATTCGCACGTAGTAACAACCCAACACTTCCTGATAATTACTTCCGCCAAGGAGGTTATGTTTTCGTCGGGTTTGTCTGTTTGTTACTCTGTCTGCCTGTCACCCAGATAACTCAAAAAGTTTCGGACGGATTTTGATGAAACTTACATGGGTTGTTAGGTATGTTAGGAGGAACAGATAATTAAAGTTTAGTAAAGATCTGCTTATCCGTTTCTCTGTTTGTTTGTTTGTCTACCTGTTTTTTGTTAGTACCATAAATTGAAAAGCAATGGACGGATTTTCATCAAAATTACATGAGTTGTTGGGTATATTACAAAGAGTAAATGATCAAATTTTTGCGATGATCTGTTTGTTCGTTCCTTTGTTAGTTTGTTTGTTGCTGTGTTCGATTGTATGTTCGTTAGCGCAATTACTCAAAAAATTATGGATGGATCTTAATAAAATTTTCAGGAATTTCCAGTAATGTTAAAAGACATAATTGATAAAATTTTGGTGATGATTGGTAGGTCCGCTTGAGTGTTTGACTTATATTGGTTAAAATGTTTGTTAGCAGCTAACTCAAAAATTAAGAACGGATCTCCAAGAAAATTACAGACACTAATAATTCTATCAAAAGGCACAACTGATCAAATTTTGGTGTTGATACAAAGAAAATCACGGTTTCAAAGCTGATTTGAATTTTTCGTTACCGCTGCCTTGCTTCGAGGAGGTATGCACTCTCAGAGTACTCTAGTTTCATAAAGATTTGTTCCTAACTTTTTGAGTTATGCTGCCAAAAAAAGAGGCAGTTCAACAACCAAACGGTCGAACGGACCTCCTTGGCAGAGGTAAAAACATAGGATTCTGCTTTAGTGACAGGAAAAACATGATTTTTAAATGGTTCATTAACACATATATAATAAAAGCAGCGCAGCAGGAAGGCTCGCTTCATGAGTGATAAACTGCGATTTTAAGAGATTGAAATCGTTCATTTGCCGACGATATGGCTCGCTCTTCTGTGATTAGACCAATAGCTCATTCCACAAGTTTTCTGACTGAAGCTCTTTTCCCATATTTGAACGTTCAAATAGTCAACGGATGCCCCCTGGCACACGTACAGATACTGTACTTAAGCTTGGACAGATATTGGCTAATGAGTTAAATTGATATTGTTTCATTCTTTGTGCAAAAGAAATTGATCCCTTATTGTTCATGGAAGAATAAGGCAAGTCCTGATAGTGGAAATATTAAAAAGAGGCAATGAATCTTAACATGACATTAAAAATCATCCACTACAGTTACTGCAATGACTACTGTATATATATGCGTGCAAAGAGCAGTAAAGGAATATATCAATATGACTAAACACAAGCGATTCAGTATGCGACAAGCCTTTTAAACGCAAATTGCTGTTATGCTAGAAAAAATAGCAATGTACAGGACTGATGTCCGACACACATTCTATGTAGCAGGACACCGATACCAAGATACACTGCGAATGCGAAGGATATGCTAAGCAGACCGTGAAGTGTCAAACCAATCGAATGACATAGCATGGATGAAGTACGAGACTCACTGCAAAGTATTCGAAAAACTTCCATAAATAGGTGTACTGTTAGTTAGAAATCCTACAGACCATGGCAACGAAAAGGGAAAAATTCTACAACTGCATCCTGCGCCTCTGGGATAGCCATAACGGTAGTGGAGGTTGAGGTCACCGCGTGTTCTGTGTGTGAGTGTAGCTGTCTGTCTACCTACAGACAACACTGTGCGGGACTCTGCATACAGAGGCAGCTGTGCGAAGGAAGGCTTTAATGAGTATTCTCAATGTGTCTTCCAAACTCTGCAGTGTATACATTTAGTTTTGTGCAGGTCACGACACAAAAATCATAAAAATAATCGACACACTACAATAAAGACAATTAAATATTTACATAGCATTACCCCTGCTAGTAAAACACTTTTGGAAAAAAATATCTCCAAGCCATCTTCTTCGAACACAGCTTGAAGAAGCCTAGCTTCCGGGAGACTAGACTTCGAAGAAGGGAGGAATTTTTTTCTCGGTAGTGGTTGGATTCTTACACTTGATAACGCCTGATACACTGATGTACTTAGGGCTCAGGGTTAATTAGTATATAGCGATCCTGTAAAACTGTTTCTACCATGACAGAATATTGGCTGCCAGCGTCAACAATGCAAAGACGTTGATACAAATTCTTTGCAGTTACTCTAGCTTGGCAGCATAGTGCACTAGGTACCTACGGCTTATATGGCTTATATTTTATGGCATATAATTCACTATTCCGTAGAGCTTCTTACAGTATTGAAAGAAAAACCTTAAATAACTTATAAAAAGAAAAAAAGACTCAATTCAGTCTCAACGAATAAAAAGGTATTGACTGCAATACTACTGGATGTTGATTTACCTCAAAGTAACAAAACAATTTCTGCAGTAAAGACGGAGATGAGATCAGGGCCTAAAAATTAATGTCCAGTTCAAGCATAGTCCAAGCAATGAAGCGAGAAACCGCTAGAGAGGCTGGTACTTACGGAAAATATTTTCATGCCAAATTTTATGTTTGTCCCGATAATGACTAACTAAAATGTCGGTTTCTAGTAGGAAAGACGTTAATTGAAACGTCCTTTAGGTAAGACACTGGTTCACTAACAGCAATGACAGCTGGTACATTTTACTATTCACATCATTGAAGTTATTTACAACTTGCGAACGTTCGCAAGCGCCATATAAATTTCTGAAGTTTTTTTTCTTTGTAAGTCGCGTGCTTATCTTTAGTGTAATAGATCCCAGAAGGGAAGCAAATTTTTTTTTTTAATCAAGGAAGTAGCTATTGCTCTGCCTCCTGGCATGTATAGTGCATGTATAGGCATCCATGTATAGTGTATAGACGCATCGGGATTAGTAGTTAAATAATCGCATAGATACAGCAGCCGTATATTTATACCTCCGCTACAAGTTACATTAGCTCGTCTCTCCGATACATGAGAAGGAAAAAGCCACATGGCGTATAACTTGCTTCTGACTTTACGTATAATGTTGAATGCTGCGGCGAAAGATCATTGATGACACAATAGGAAAACGCAGCATCAAAGTCCGTTATAATTTGCGCCCGCTCATCTCTCCCAGACACAGGAGGTAGCAGCACGGCGGGAAGGCCGTGCGTACGCCACACTCCAGGGCTCGTCTACATAGTCTACAAGCGACCATAATTGGGATGCTTCTCTGCTCCAGACGAACCCTTCCTGCGTGCAATACGGAACCTTACGGTGCAGAAATGGGTGCAGCCTAAACGGTGTCTCCCGGCAACAATGAAGGCTAATATATGTAGCTATTATCAGCCTCAAAGTGCCAAGGCAACGTTAAAAGGATAATCTACCAAGTGCATCGCTGCAACAATGGAGGTCAGGAAATGCGCTATATACCAAAAGCGTGTTATGGTCTTAGAGGAAGGCTCGCTGACTTCCCGGTAACACGTGACCCGTTATCACTAACTATAATTATAATTTCAGATGCGTTCATTGAAAATGGCATGGTACGTCTAAACCTGCTTGTCTGAATGTCTATCACATGTTTTTTATCGCTACTTTAGTGATTTATATTTCTACAGAGAATTTGGTTCCCACCCATCGTCCCATATCATAACTAAAGATAGAACTATTTACCATATCTGAGACGGTGATGAGGTTTTTTTTTAACACGATGCCAATTATGAGCAAGAACTTGGTTTACATGTGGACAGCGCATCATAAAGAAATTGAGACGTGGCATTTGAACGCAGCCTGCAAACATATGAAACAAGTTATGAACTTCATCCACCGTAGCATACGGTATCGCACAGCTTGTTGGCTCGTTGCTTCCTCGCCCAGTGTCTAGGGCGTAGATACACAATAGCCTAGGTATAGGACAGAGAGATCTCTGTCCAGCTGTTCTCACACGATATGCTAGAGTAATAGAGATTGTCATAATATTTTTCTGTTCAAGAATAGTAATAATATGCAAGAACGCACGAAGTTAGTGATTTCTCCAGAACAGAACTATATAAGAAGAAGACTGAAAAAATGGAGGGTCGCTGATATAAGCATTTTTCATTGCATGACGGCCCGGCCACTAGTTCTTAATCAGCCGTAAAGTCCACTGGCTAAATGGAACAAAGCCCATATAATTTCAGAGTACCCGTTTACTGCACCAAAAAATATAAATAATAAAATAAATATATACAATGTCTATGTTTCATTTATACTGTAGACGCAGTGTTCATCAAGAGAGAAGGAATATTAGTTACATGTAACCCCTTAAGCTCAGCTTTATTCTGTAAGCAATAAATTTAACTCTATAATTACGTGCTCGAAACAAATTCGAAAATTCCGACATAACATGAATAAGGCATTGTCGGATGCATGAGATTTAACGGTTCGGTCAGTCAGTGAACGAAAATATGATCTTTATTTACATTGCTGATATTGCAGTGGAATGGCAACATTCGGGGGACAAGTTATAAATTCCGGCATTTTGAAAGCATAGTTAAGTAGCTAGATACTGAAGCCTACATTTGTTAGCTAGTTTACCCGTAACTTTTGGTGTGTTAACTAGATCAGTGTGTGTAATTCTGGAGTTTGCTTGCCAATGCATTTATATAGCATTAGCCCTATTCTGGCAGGTGCTTGGTAAAAATCCAGCTACTACTTAGTAGTCTAATTATGCTTTCTGCTCAACATTATAAACTTGCAAGGTTAAGCATCAACCAAAAACAACTCAAACTCCAGCCAGTGTGCTTTGAAACTGCTGTCTATTTACCATTGTGCATCAGCGCATAGTACTTACCAAAGGCAAAAACTACCTACAGAGTATGCATATTTTTATTGATGGTGCACTTGATGAATCTTTCATGCTGTGGTTTCAAGGCAACTTTTTATTCTTGAATTACAAGGGCAATATGCACCTGATATTAGTATTGCAGCAATTACTGTTTGCTAATTTAATAAATAAACTTTCATAAATTACCCAGAATTCTAACCTCATGACACGTGACCATCGACCCTGCTAACATCAGCTTGTCATCAATGCCAAAACCAAGGTATATGACGGCTCATTATAGCCACACCAGACCGATAAAAACTGCCCTCGATATCTTATACAGTAAAGTGATATTTACTGCAATGATAAGCACCGCCTGCTGTCTTTGCAGCTCCGTCAGTGATTGTGATGAAGCCAGCGTTCGGGTGCGTGCGTCCATTCGAATGCCTGTTATCTTAGAATTTGGCTGTTAATACCGGAAAATGTGACTCAAAATCGGAATTTAAGATTGAAACTGCTTGCCATAAAATCGCTTTTATACATCCTTCTTACATATATTCCAGCTTCATGGAGTTTGCAGAACTCGATCATGATACCACCTCTTTAAGTGTTAGTTACCAGTTTCACTAAAAATGCACCAGCCACATTTGGATCATTCAGAGAACAAGATACGAAACTTTTCCATAAAGATGCCATTGAAGTTCATCAGTTAGCAGCACAGTCCAGCCTTTTCTGTATTGGCGAACTTCAAACAATAAATATATATTAACCTATGAGTGCTGCACACAAACATAGTGGAAAGTATTAAAACTATACTAAAATTTTCAAATTTTCGCCTCTTCATCACCAGGGACTGCGACTTGTAACAAGAATTATTGAAGTCGGGAATCCAACATTCCAGTTTTTAGTTTAAACAAGGCAGGCCAGGCCCGCCAGGTCAGGTGGGCAAAGGTCACATCGACTTTGCTGAGCTCTGGTCATTCCAAACGAACCCTTTCCTGCTTACCGTTATGCACATGCTACACTTTATACAGTGTTATTCCAACGCGAGAAGCATATTTACTCATAAAGGAAGGGGGTTAATCCGCTTCATGACGATATCGAATTTTACTTCAGAGAGCCCTAAAACTTGAACGTTTTCTCTCATTCCTCCTATTGCTGCTGGAAGAAAACTTGACCACAGAAACTATCTCATTTATGGAATGGCTTTACTTTCCAGTCAATGGAGGCACTCATTCCCCAATGTTATTAAAATTGGGCTCTCTGCGTAGCAAAGGCTTGTTCACACTATCGTCTCTTGCCCTACCTTTATTGGCTTCATACTTGAAACCGTTCGATTTCTGCGCCGTGCATTTCCAAACGCAACTATGCATATGCTATAAGATATTCTAGGCCTATAATGTTAGCCGTCAAGTCCGTTTATTCATTAATTGTCTCTACTAATGTTTCAAATGTCTTTTCAACTTAAGAGAGAGTTAGAACTCAGGTAGCGAAACTCTTTTGTGTCGATTAAACAGACACTGCAACTCGTTAAGGACGTTGTAGTCTATGAAAGAAAGTCTAAAGCCAAACGTGTGCACAGGTTGAAAGATTCATGTACTCTCAGTTACAGCACATATGATTGTTACTCTTGGAAAAGAAAAAAAAAAACTTACGCCCTTAACGGAACGATAGAATCGTCTTCATTCACTCTGAAAGTTTGTTGATAAGTGTTCACATTTACAAACAGTACTTCAATATTGTCCGACTGACAGTTTTTAGCTTATTTCGTTGCTGCAGCCTAAAAAAAAAACGGTATCTATGAACCTCGCGCTCGTAATTTCAAGTGTAAAACTTTCTATACATAAGCTCCTATACGCCCAAAGAAAGAGAAAGCTCTAGCACGATATTTGACCTCTCACACACTATGGGGTTTGAGCTGCGTACATGAATTTACAATTGGTAACTGTAGGTGGCAGATTATGCGCTTATATCTACCTTGGTAAATGTGGACCAAGGTCGACAGCAGTTTGAATGAGTTATGAGGTTTATTAGTCAGATGATGTTATAATATGAGTTAAGATGTCAGCAGTTAGTTGAAGATAGCCGAATTGAGAAATATTTAGACAAAAAAGAAATAAAAGAATGATGAAACGATATTTATTTCTCCTCTAAGAAATACCATGTCTCATCAGGGAAATAGAAATTGTGTCTCTCCGGGGAAATATCATTTATTCCTCGTCAGGGATACTCTATTTGTATCTCTTCAGGATAAAGCCGTTTAGGGGAAACACTACTTATTGTCACATACAAAACATGGGACTAATTTATCATCAGAGAATACCAGTCATTTTTACGAGAATAAAGACTCGCAGTTACTGAAGCTACTTTAATTTCACTTTCATTTCACCACTTGGCCCTCAGATGGAATCTGTTATCTGACACATCAGAGTCATCACTTCTGGCAGATATATTGCCGACAATGGTGTCTAAAAATTTAAAAACTTTTACCCAGCTTAAATGTAATTACAGAATAGGCGTAATGTTAATTTAGCTCTCTCCACATGGGCCCATCAAGCACGTCACTATTTTGTTACTGGATCGTACTTTTGCACTCTCGGCAATGAGGAGGTCAAGAGATAGGCAGACTGCATGGGAAAGCAATTCACGGCGATCACCGAGCAAGGGAAGGGCACGCACGCTCTCTGAAGGTCCGTTCAGACGTCAGTCTCATGTACGTTATCTTCCAGATAGTCGACCAAAAGCGCTGCCAAGTTACAGAAACAGCACATCAGAGCAAAACTTTCCGAGCTTCAAGTTGCTACAAACTGGAAAAGATGCACCGAAACTTTACTTTAGTGGTACTTGCTTTAATCGACTTGACTTCACGGCTTACATTTTGGAAAATGTTTTACTAGAAAAACAAATTTGTTCGCAAGAACACTACCTTAGAACATCTTAGAGCAGGAAATTAACGTGCAAACAAGCCTGTAACGCAGGGGTCTCAAAAACGCAACACACTTACAGCGAGAAAAAAAAACGCGCTGTCATTTGCAGCAAGCAATTGCCCCCACCTACGCAACCCAGACCACGTGACACACCGTGCATTGTTGTCGGTCACATGCAACGTATCTCCCGCAAAAATCGCATTGCATCGTTTGTTGCATCGGTGGGGCCTCGGCCTTAGGCTACTCTGCTGCGCCGGTCATCCTTTCGAACGCCCCGCAGTCGCATTCGTAGAGCAACCTTGGCGGCAAATTAGTGGGATGCAAGAAATGACTAGCCAAGTTTCCCAAAGAAGATGCATTGTCATGACGGTGCGAAACGCAGGGTCGCTGCATTTACCGGAGTAACACTGGCCATTGCCTGTGTACCCTTTCTTTGTGATGACATCTGTACCACTTTGATCAATGTACGGTAATTGGAACTTCTGGAAATTCCACGAAAGAAGAATGTTGCGTTTCCCTCGGACCCATCCGTATCGTGTATACAAAGTGTGAGAGATATCAGGCTGGTGTGAAAGTAATATCGGATTAATAATATGCAGGGTGTTTTTTTTAGGATATATTTCAAGCATGGGGAAAAGACTCAAAACAAATCGATTTTCACGAGTGATAAAATGTCAAAACTGCTTAGTTCTCGAGTTATAATGACTTGCAGAAATTTTATGCCTTAAATAGGACACAAAGAGCGGGCCAGTGTTGCGCAAATTTTGATAGTTCAGCACGTTTTCCGATCACATCCTGCTCTTGGGTTAACACTGAAGCGATGTTGATGATTATTTGGGCGAATGACATGAGGATCATTAAGCTTGAGGACAATGATGATAATCGTAAATGTTAAAAATTCCATCGCTAGTAAAATACGCTTGGAGAAATCGGGATACCTTGTTCGCTGCTGCATGAACCACTCTGAAAATTGTAAACGAGGTCCAAATCCCGTGGTAGTAACCATAGCACTCTTTGGAAAAGATACGGATGTAAACTTTGATGACGTACTGTCCGCCATACAGTAGTAAGACTACGTTAAATGCTGAGCTTGAAACAACAGATAGTTTTCGTAACCGTAGAAAACTTGCCGTTTTTAGTTTAACAATAATGAAAACTGCTTTGGTGGAGTTGGAAAACTTGATGAACTATCAAAATTAGTGCCAACCATGGCGCGCTCGTAGAATCCTAGCTAACGTTTAAAATTTATGCTAGTCATCATAACTCGTGAACATAAACTTATTTTGAGTTTTTCTACCTATGGTTGAAATTTGTCCGCACAATAAAAAACACCCCGTGTATCCCTGATGAATAATCAAGACTTATTATGAACAGGGAATTGCTAACTAATATAACCCGGTTAGGCATAGTGCATCTTACGAATTATATGCAATATTACATATCGTGTCTTTCTTACGAGAAAAGTCAAGCCAAAGTAAAGGCGCGAAAAAATATATTTATATTAGTATATCGGAGCAGGAGGCCATTATCGATACAGATATCATTAAAACGACGATGACTCCGGAGTTTAGGAAGCTTTGCGGCTTCTTTTTCAACTTATGACGAAACTTCACTTTCACTTCAATAGTGCACACACGGATGAAAATGAAAAAATAACGTACGTCATTAAAATAGCGGTGGGTATAGGGCAGGTACTTAGGACACAGTATTTGCATGACTATGAACAAGTAATGTTCGAAACGTAGCGCTCTTACAACATGACACCCACCGTATTCTAATGACAAGACTTTCTTTCACTTTCTTCCGTGAGTGCGTTATTGAAATACAGTAAAAGCAAAGTTTTGTGAAGTTGAAAAAGGAGCCGTAAAGCTTCCTAACTTCTGGTGAAAATCCGTTCATCTGTTAGTTTGTTTGTCTGCCTATTTTTTCTTAGTGCCATAAGCATAGACCGCAACAGTACTTGATTCTTAGGTCCAAGTGGCCTCTGACGCTGGCTGCCAAAATGGGGAAAATAGGGGTTTCCCAAGAGCTATTATGAACATGTCCAGATACGGTCATGCAGGCAAGCCCCCAAGTGCGTCCCCGCCGTATCCAAGATACTTTCTCCGCAAGAAAAAGGTTGTGTACCTTGGATTTTTTCTTCCGTAGGGGGAAAAGAATAGCTCTTGAGAAAATTCCGTTTTCCGTTGCCGAGTTTTGGCCGCCAGCGTCAGACCTAAGAGTCAAGTACTGTTGCGGTCTATGCCATAACTCACAAAATTAAAGACGGATTTTCATGAAATTTACAAGAGTTGTTAGATATGTTACGAAGAGTTGATGACGAAATTTTTGTGATGATCTGTTCGTTCATTCGTGTGTTTGATCTTTACTTGCTAGCACAATAACTCAAAAAGTTATACAGATGGATCTTTATGAAACTTACAGGACTTGTTAGTAATGCTAAAAGACATAAATGATTAAATTTTGGTGATAATCGGTTGATCCGTTTGTGTGTTTGACATATGTTTGTCATAATGTTTGTTAGCAGTATAACTCATAACCTTACGGGCGGATCTTCATGAAAATTACAGAAACTGTTAATAATATTGAAAAGCATAAATGATTTTATTTTGGTGTTCCTAGAAAGAAAATCATGGTTTCAGGATCAATTTAAATTTTTCGTTACCGTAGCCTTGCTTGGCGGAGGTATTCACTCTCAGAGTGCTCTCTAGTTATAAATAAAAATATCAGAACTTTTGTACTTAAGGTGTTCAACTTTGCAGTGAAATAATGAACTGCTAACCACTATGTGTACAGTAAATTACATTAGGAAAAAGCTCTTTTAGGAATCGATTTAAAAACCGTTTCAATTCAGTACGAATAATTGGTGGTCAAATATGAACTGATGGTCAACACGACCACAAGCACAAAAGAATATTCCAAAATTCTCCAATGCACAGAGTTTATGGTTCATATTCATCAAGATCTTCACTACTAAAACACTGGCCGACGGTATCTCTTTTATTCTTCTTGCTTTTTAACTGTCATTTAATTTCTGTTTATTGCGAGACGACAGCTGTGTTTACGGCATGTTCCCAGGCGACGTGCATGCAAAAAGATTTTCACTCACACTTAATCAAAGCAGAAATTAATGTTTCGCTAGCAAGCCAGAGGTCACAGGTACTACGAAGATGTGTTTCTGCCGGTGGGTTTGGAGAAGCTCCACTGCTATTACTCTTTTTAAGATATCTCTCAAAGTTTCTTCTCAAAATAATACAAGACTGGCGGATGGGAGCGTTATGAAATTAAATTTTATTAGACAAAATTGTGCCTCAAGGTACCGTAAAAGCTTAAAAGAAGCGGAATATATACTTTTTAGGCTCATCTACGAGCAGCTGTCAAATAAACCCTTGTCTTAACGCTATATTTTATAGCTTGTCAGCGAAAAACTGTCGAAGTGAGTATTAATGCCCTCTGAACTTGTATAAGAGCCCGTCGTATAAAGATTGCAACAGACAAGAGCGTGTTATTGCTGTGAACACAACGTGAAGGAATTTCCCAGGGAAGGAGTTCTAGAGGCTGACCCTTTTAGCACAATGTTTTTAAACTGTAGGGTCTGACCATAACGGCAAAGTGTGTTGCGTAAGAGGAAAACTGATAATCTTTTTTAGCGGCGTCAGGTGTTCGCCAGAAGTTTTTCTGTATGTACACACGACCGGTTTAGGACTCATGCATATTAGGCATAAAAGAGGAAAACACTAACAAATAGTGTTCATTATAAAAAGTTATGGTAGCACTTTCAGGAGCCATTCTAATGGTGATGGACTTTTTTTTAGCTTTTTTTTATAACAGAAGCAGTCAAAAATGTCCTTATTGCAATTTTACAGATTGGAGCTAGAATAAATGGAATCAATTTCTTGTACACTGGGGCCGGTCCAAAAGACTTTATTTAGATTGGAGTTAGTCTACATGTGTTAGATATCACTATATATTAATATTTAAAAAACTTTGTAGTTGACATACTACAACCAGAAAAAAATGATTCCTACTAAAAAATAGAGAAATTTTCATTATGGGCCACGTTTTAGTGAACAATGGGTAAAGTATAGTAAAAATATTTCAAGTTTATGAACTGGAAATAGTTTTATTCCTCTACAGAGAAAAACGATGGTGTGACTTGCGTTGTATACCTATGACTATATTAGCAGAACAAATCCTAACACTGAAGTTAATATCTTTGCATCAGAACAACCCTATGATTAAAATAAATATATACATATATTAGCAGAAACAGCATACAAATAAAGTTCATATCTATACTAGCAGAACAAGTTCTGTGATTAGAGTCTATATCCATATTAGGAGAATAAATGGTATTTGCTTATAGATTACACACTGTAGTGTATATCTTAGAGATGAAATATCGCTGGGAAGCCATAAACGTTTACGTCTTTTAAAAATGAAGTAAGCACTGCCGTTGTACAATGTACAACAATTCGTATGCCTGATATGTAGTAGATAACTACACCGTAAAAAAAGTAATCAATAAATTTTGAGGAAAATGAAAGGTGCAATAAAGCCAAAAATTTCTTTAGTAGATATACGTATAAAACACTGTAATGCAGCACCGAAGTCAGCAACTCTTGTGGTTAAAACCTTTTGATTTTGCTCACTATAGTGGTCATTCCTGTGCGTTGGCGTCCTAGGGTTAAGATTCGAAAGTACGCAGCTGTTCTTTCCTCATGCAGCTCTAGAATCAAATTAACATACACGAAAGTGGAGTGGAAAGTTCAAGAGATCAAAAAAGCCGGATGCACACAGACGACAAGAGTTGCAACCGTTGCCAAGTAGCCGTTCCGATTCCGTTGCAGCGAGGGCATGCAGTTACGGACCTAACACTTTTTCATCTTCTAAAATACCTGTTAAATACAGTCACAGAATAATGTGTTTCAGTTGGGCAGAGTATTATGGCAGTGAGAGTTGTTGCTGTACACTTTTCTCCGCCTTCACTGCTGAAGGCGTGAGAGTGACTTTATGCCCTGGCTGAATCTGATTTGAGCCCATTTTTGTGTTTTGTGATTACACTTTTATACCGCTGTATTAAGTTTATGTTTCTCTGATCTTGAAGATGAAGGTACGTGTGGAATAACATATACTGTGGTTGGATCTGCTTCAGACCCAGATTTGTGTTTGATTCATTAATTATTATACGATGGCTGCCTCAGAAAAGATGTAATGAATGAATGTGCAGTAAGTCCAGTTGTGTGCTTAATTCTCAAAACGGCGCGGACTAGGGAAAGTTATAAGCCAGCTTTAGCAGCATAATTCCCATTTTTTGTTCGATTCTGGAGCTAAAAGCCTAAAAGATTATACCCCGGCTGGACCATACATTGCTTACTATTACGGGTTATTGTTTAATTTGAAGACGGAAAGTTGAGACAAAATATGTTTTGGATGTAGCTACATAAATATTACCAATATCATGCTTCATTCGAGAGGCAAAGCCTAAGACAAAGCATGCCTTGGTTGTTGCAACGATAAGCATGCCCAATTTTGTGCTTGATTTACAAAACGAAGGTCTAAGACAAACAATACTTTGGTTGCATTGTGTATTATTCAGAAAAGGAAGGCCTTATAGAAGACGTACTCTGCCTATAGCGGTGCACGTAGCTACAGAGATAGAGTGTCAGGTGTTGTTTTTATACGTTTATTGCGTGCATCTGTGACAGGCCGCCTCTGGGTTTGTGGCTCATGGCCAAGTTCTGGTGTAGCGAGTGTCTGCTGCTGCCATTTGCGAAAGAGAGAAAACTTGCCTAGTCATATCTGAGTATTAAAGTCTCCCCTCGCTCTACAGTTGTGACGAGGCAATACTATGTTGCTTTATTCAGCAGCTAATACAACAGGTACGTACATATGTACTCGATGAAATGGTGACTGGTGTTTTGAATTGCAGCATTTTGAAATTAGAGAACAAGAAAGAAAGATGTGCATCAATGAGGTCAAAGGTGTATAAAAATTTTCACGAGCAAAAAATTAAGGTCATGATTTTGTTGGATTGAGACTCGACAGCCTTGCGCACAGAGGGGCATGACGAGGAAGCCGCCCGTTAAGCTTTAACTGCAACGTGTACTAGATACGGTAACATGAATAGTGAATGTTATTTACGTGTTTAAATGGAGATGCAGAGAGATAGCAAATTAAAAAAATACTAAAATTTAGATATCAAAATTCGATAAAAAAAAAAAGTCGTTGATAAAACTTGCCTTGCAAGAATCAGTATACACCAATTTTTTTACAATATAAAGTTACACTGCGTAGAAGAATACTTTAAATGTTTAGGTATTAATGTAAAAAAAAAAAAAAAATTCGGCATCATCGTTTTCTGTTGAGTAACCTGCCAGAGGTCACCCAAAAGGACTGCAAGCCGCCGGAATAGATAGCACTTGAAGCATCCAAAAGCAACAAGCGAAGGCAATTCTTGTAACTCTTCAGCTACTGAACAAACCAACTACTCGTTTGTGCGTCAACAGAAGAAAAAGTTTTTTTGGGTGGGGGGGGGGGATTTGAACACTTACAGTGTAAATCTCTAAACTCTGAAGCATGGTTCCTGGAGAAGGTTTATGCAGCAGTGGATTTTTAACTTTTCGACACCACCGCACGCTTGAAAATAAATTAAGATGTTCATGCACCAATTAGATAAAAAAGGTTATATTCTTTGAAATAATGTTGACGTGCATAGCAATAGTTAGACTGTTATCGCTATCAATAATAGATATTTTAGAAAAAACATTGACACGTTTGGCAATAATGAGACTGTTATCACTGAAAAATGTAGTAATTTACGAACTAAGTTTTTTTTAATATACAGTATACAGAAATAATTGGCTTATTATCTTTGAAAAGGTGAACATTCACGAACATTCTATGCTACATAGGATGTAGCAGATAAAGTTGCAGAAGTTTGATATTAAGATGTGGCAGAGAAAGTTGCAGAAGTTTGATATTAAGATGTGGCAGAGAAAGTTGCAGAAGTTTGATATTA
>LQNS02278182.1:5043626-5063116 GCA_001587735.2 Parhyale hawaiensis
CAGAGAAAGTTGCAGAAGTTTGATATTAAGATGTGGCAGAGAAAGTTGCAGAAGTTTGATATTAGGATGTAGCAGAGAAAGTTGCAGAAGTTTGATATTAGGATGTAGCAGGGAAAGTTGCAGAAGTTTGATATCAAGATGTAGCAGAGAAAGTTGCAGAAGTTTGATATTAAGATGTGGCAGAGAAAGTTGCAGAAGTTTGATATTAGGATGTAGTAGAGAAAGATTTACGACGACGATTCCATATCTATTCAGGTAATTTCAGGGAACACGACACAAATGCTGTGAAGATTATATGCTTTTACTAGAAATTTGAATATCTACCTTCACTGAGACAAAATTTGATGCACTTAAGTTCATCAAAATACCGAGTACATGTACTTTTGTCCCAAAACCGAAAAACGAAAGTGCATCATAAAGAGTAAGTGCATCATGATGATACATATAGGGTCCTGTGATGCACTTGGTCACGTTGATGCACTTTTGTGTTTCGGTTTTGGGACAAAGCCGATGATGCACCAAGATGCATCAAAAGCAAGTAAAATTGATGCACCTGAAAAGACGAAATTTCGAATTACAATAGCGATCTGAATGTTAGTAAGTAACCGCGTTTCGCTTCGCACGTGTAACAAAACTACACAGCTTTTGTTCACTTTCTTTTTACGGATATATGTTTTTCTGACTGAAATATATTTTCTGTTTTCTGCGATGACACACCAAACTACGCCATGTAACACTTACGTGCATCCCGATGCTTCTCAGTGAAACACCTATGTGCATCGAAATTTTTCTCAGTATTACTTCAACGTAGAATCTGTGTGCAGAAAAAGATACAAACTACAATCGAAATCGTCCTGAGACACCGCGCGAGACCATCCATCTACTCGTGTAAACCAGCGTTACTAATTGTTAAACCCAAAATTGCAAATAGCAATGTTCTAATTTCTGTTACGTTAAACACGAGATATCTATAGGTGCTTATATTCTAAAAAAATCTAAAGGGTTTGAACGTTACACGATATGCGTCATATATCGTACACATGGTAGCATATTTACAATTCTACATACATAAAATTAATCTGTACTATGAGTTGTAATGACCACACATTTTTGTCCATAGTCTAATTCTTCTATTCATCTGAGCGGTAAATCAAGAACGGTACGGCATAGTGCAAACAAAACACTGAGTAACTAGGTGTTATAATTTGAACTCTGAGTATGGTCCTCATAAAAGATCTTGCTAATAATTTTGTTCTGTAAATACCGTCAGACTGAGGCAAAGAATTTACTTATTAAGGGGGAAACTAGTCGATAACTCAAATCATCGATGGATAACACTACAGAATTGACTTTTGCCGACATCTGATATTCTCGAATTTGTTTTTCTTGTCTTACATTACAACGATGATTACTTTTTTGTTTGAAGTTTCTATGTTAAATAGAAAACATTGTAAGAATCGATGCTTACATCAAGCAGTCTAGAGAACTCTGTGAAACAGTCATAACAATCCAGTATAAAGTAATGAACTTAATGGCCTAAATCATCGTCACTATTAATCATTATAATAAAGCTGAAGAAGCGAGTGACCTGCTCTACAGATTTGGAAGCAGGAAGTACAGCAATATCTCCACAGAATAGAAAAACCCAAGGTTTGCCCCAATGATGATGGCAAAGTTTGCTAAGCGATTGACACTGTGACACAAAGATCCTCCAGTTCCTGCTTCCCATACATACCTGCCAGTAGTATGAATTAACACGAGTAGCTCATAATATAGTTTTTACACTGAAATGATGGCAATGAATAGAGTCGAGCATAAAATTGCTCGACACGCGTTACTTTTGAAATATGCCTGCCATGATAGCGTATGTTAGTGTCATTAGTTGAAGGATAACTAGTCAATAGACGGTTTTTGTAAGAAAAGAAAAACGACACGTAGTATGCAAAGGTAAACGGACACAGAAGATCACCGTGAAAACAGGCGGGCAGCAAGTGGGGTAAAAGAGCAAGGATGGAACAAAAACTGTCTGCAGGAATAGAAAATACATATAGGTCAGAGCAGCATATACGAAAAAAAAAGACCTGCAACATAACCCAAGAAGAACTGCATGATGTGAAAAGTATGTTATAACATATGACATGTCACTTATTGTTCCCAGCATTTTTTATGCCTGGTATCCCAAAGAAAACCTTAATATGTTCTCGCACCTCCAATAAAATTCGTTACTCACATTATGGTACAGACTCGAAATTTATTCTAAATTGGTGTGACGTATTTAATAAAGTTAATTTTTGAGTGAATTACTTAATCCAAGATTTCACACCTGTAATTAGGTCATTTCGCTTCCTCAGGGATGGGATCATTTGGGATAAACGAAGCAATATATTCAGGCGAATTTGACTTGCTCACTTATATAGAAATAATCTGAGCCGATTAGTTTCAACTGGTATGGAATTCAATTTTATCGTGTCTGATTTTCAACATTAGTTGTTATCAAACTGTTTGTTCCCGTTGTTATTATTCTAATTGGTCCGAGAAGCGAACGAGCTTGCAGTGACCATTTGCCACATTCTGAATGTTTTTATTATGACTATCTATTTTACCGTGTGTTTTTGACAAAAAAAAATTCTATGGAGTTTCTATGGAGTTTCAATTAAGTTTCGGGCGTTAATCCGGTAACTCAGTCCCGCGTCGAAGTTTTCGCTTGAAATAGGCTCTTACTTTTGATGTAAAAATTAATTAAAAAAACAACACAACTAAACAGTATTCGCCCCCTAACATTTTTATATACTGAAAAATAACAAATATCTCCATGTAGCCTACTTTTTAATGCCTGCAAACTCCATACCATTTTCGAAAGATGTTTAAAAATGGACTACGCTGTACTTTGACTTAGTCCGTGAAGAGGCAAGGCCCCTAGACACTGTGTCTAGAGGGCCTTGGAAGAGGTCAATTATGAGGTTCGAATCGGAAGATGACTACTGATACCTTTGTGTCTGTGTCCTAAACTTAGTCCCATGGAAGACAAACCTATGCCTTTTAAATAACCACGGTTGTGGAGTCGGGAGCTAGAATGTACGACGCCGACTGCTCCACATAACATGACTATCAGCAATGGGGAAATTGCTAATGTTATGCAACTCCGACGCCTGGAAGAGTGGATGTCTGACTCTGAGTCCTTCACAAAATTAGACCATTCACAATAGCAACTTATTAACTTAATTTCGACTCTTTCCCTAGTACCAATGAATATCCAACTCCGAATTCATGCTCCCGAACCCTCTATCTAACCTCTTACAGAAGTCGGACATTATAATTCTGCTGAAGATAATATTAGTCACCAGCTTTCTTGTCGTCCGCAACCCAGCCTTGAATGTCATCGAATTCACACATTGATGTGTATTATCATCCGTCGTAGATTATAGATCCAAACGAAGACTGTACAGCTTCCTGAACCTGTGGTTAACCTGAATGAGCCTCTAGTCAAGGCATTACTTCACAGGTGACAAAATATAACGATGGTAAATGTATAACATGCCTATATTAACTACTCGCCTAAATGACTTACAATGTGATCGACACAGCATTCATTTATCTTCTATTAAGTTTTAATCAGCCATACATAAATTAGTGGATATGATTCGCTGGGAACACCGGATTACTTATATGCAGTATTTGTTTCCGGGTAGGAAGTGCACTCGTACAAATACCTAGAAGTCCTGTCGAAACCAGTATGTGCCTTCTGAAAAAACTACCAATGTAGAGAGAGAGAGAGTATATGAGTAGAGAGATTTCTTACTGTGAGAACTTACAAGTAAACTCCTGGTTACACAGCAAGCGTAATATAGAGAAGCAGTCAGTAAGCACTGTTTTTTTACCTATTCTCATATATGATTATATCACTCACTTCAAACCTAGAAAAAAAGTGTTGCTTAAAAACAAAGTTATTAAACCTGAAATGCAACTTACGAGACGTAATAAACGATTTCCAAATTAATTTTTTGCGAAAACCAATGAAGTAAAGCTAGTATGATGAACGAATATGCGATCAAACTAACGCACAATCGTCATTTAGATCAAGTCTCATACGAGATGTCGCTAGCAGACCCCCCCCCCTTCTTCCCCAGCAAATGATTGGAGAAAAATTAGAAAGCACCGTCCAATTTTTCATTTCTGACGGAACGAAAAAATTCTAGAATGATATTAAATCGAATTTTTTCCTAGCTTAGCGATTTTCACGTGGAGATGCACATGATTCAAAACAGCCTCAGGAACGAAACAACAGACCCCACATACAAACTTCGTTGTGACTCTTTTCTAGTCCAAATCCTCCACGCCAAAATCATCTGCAAGTTTTCTTAAGCATGAGTCAAAGGTCCGGCATCACCAGGTTCCTCTTGAGTCATCGACGACTCGGTTCGGAATATCGAGGACCTATAATAAAGGGCTTCAAGTTCCCTCTAGGTCTAGCAATCGTTGCCGTGGTTGTGGTACTCTTCTGTAACTCGGTTATGCCCGCTGTAGCAGGACAACCAAATCGACTGGATCGTTTCTACCTAGTTTTGCACAAAATTTGGTGCGGTAGCGCACTCAACTTTTCCATCATTATAGAAAAAAAAACTGACAACGCTCACGTTCTCTTCTACACTCGTTGATAGTCTGCCGGCGACTGGCCTCACCTTCAGGCTAAAAAAAAAATCAATAATGTGTATATTAATCGAGTCTCTACAGACGTGCACCAAACAAAACTTCATTTACTCACTCGGGGAAAAGTCAGACCCTCTACGTATTTATTAACTTCAACCGGAACAAGCACTTAGTTTCCCATAACCAAGACGTAACTCACAGTGCTTCCCGCCCAACTGAAGCCAAGAAGGAAAGATATCGAACAAAATTCTACTGTAGCTACAAGCAACTGTAAACATGTAAACGAAGTTTCCGGAACCACATGATTCACACTTTCTCATACCGACCCAATCTAACATTGAAATGGGAGACGCTACTGTAACTCATCATGACTAAAATATGATTAAACCGCATCAGCTTCTGTGAAGTACGTGGCCTACCTCAGAGTCTGTTTTAGGTTTGGGTTAGGTAAGTTAAGAATAATTTATGCTAAGTTCGGATTAGCTAGAATAAGCGCCTAACGTAACTTATAGGCACTCACAGTATACCCGAATCTCAAGTAGACCACACACCATACCGGTACCACCACATCAATTCGACCCACTCTACCTTGGCATGAAAAGCACTAACTCATCATGACGAAATGCAACTAAAATTCCGGGATCGTAGAAGTGACCCCCTCTAAACATCACACAATCTACCATTGATCTCAGAAGCACAAATTCTATTAATGGTGGATGCGTAACTAGGTTTCCGGAACCAAGACATGACTCACCCTGCCGCCCGCTCAACCTAACCTTGAAATAACGAAGCGAGAGCACCGTAGGGTATCACCGACAGCGTCTCTCGTCTGATCAGCGACGCGGTTCATAAAAAGCTCGTCCGTCCGAGAAAGTTCTGTTGCTGCTCCTCACTTTGACGGTCAAGGACCCAATGCTGGCTCTGAACTTGAGATAAAAAGTAGCTCTTCCTCCACGCACTAGAGGCGAAATTAGACGCTCACAAGGAAGTCTGTACTTTTCCGTCAAAATAAGCTTAAAAAACCAGGATATAGTATACAACTGCGGAAATCTATATCTTGCATGTTGGAAGGAAATTTGTACTTTTCAGGCGGATTATGTTGGGGCACTGCAAATATGTCTACATGAAAGTCAGTACCTCTCTGAATGAATCAGGATAACTTAGAAAGAAACCGGAAAATACATTACCTTCAACGTCTATATATAGGATATCTGTACTTTTCTGATGAAATAAGTTTGAAAATTTGAATAGTGATAAATACCTGGAGTACTAATACATCTAACGGATGCATGGCATGAAACATAAACTAACCTCTTCATTTCCAAAACCTACGACCACCACTAACTCTTCACTGTGATCTGCACTGTAGGAAGTCAAGAAAACGCTAAAATCTACGGTAGACAACATGCTAATAAATAATTACGAGATACTGAAGGAAAGTTGCAACAATGAGAAACAGCTATGATGTAAATAACCTACAAATTCGTAAACATTTACACAGCTCTGCATAGACTTTATTTTTTTAGTCTATGAGCTCTGTAATGGCTTGTGTATTTTACTGAAGCACCAGCTTGCAAAAAAAATACCTGTGGAGAAAACAAATCATACTCCAATTGTCTGCCTTCGATCTCGACCAGCAAATTCAGTAATAGGGTTTGAAAGTGAAGGCTCACAACAAAATTAGAACTCGTATTACCTTTTTCGGCACCCACTTCCAAAAATACCCAGCTGAGTTTGTAAAAAAATAAAATTACGCTATAATTTTTTATCCTCACTCATGTCGTAAATTCGCAACATAGTTTTTTTTACTCTATCACTCGAAAAACTTATTCTGTTTAACCCAGCAGCCAACCTCACTATTTTCTAATATATAGGCTATATATATTTCATCCTGGAGAACAAATTAAGATCTGATGTTTTTAGCTTGTATACAAGTCATTATTGTTTCTGGTAGTCTGGACACTTCACTGAATAATTTTGCTCTGCCATATTGATGTTCAGCTTGCCAGCAAGTACTCTTTTAGATGTACAGTTTTCAAAAGGTCCCAATATTGGCGACGGATGGGTTTTATTATAAAACGTTCCTATGGCCAACTGCAGTGTCGCGAAGTGTTATCGCCATTATTCATTATTTTCAACTGTACTCCATCCTATCGCAATTCTTATATTAAATACTTCTTGTATGAATTCTCTTGTGAACGTGCAACTGTTTCAAATTGTTCTAAAGTAAGTTCTGTATTATTGTACTTCCATTCCCCCAAAGAGAAGTTTACCTTGTACAGAAATAAGCTATAAAACTGATAAGCAATGAACTGAATAACAAGAACAGAGCAAAGTATGGATAATTGAGAAGTGTGACGCTTCAGGTAGTCTCAGTGTCAAGGTCTTCTCGCAAAGAGAGACGAGAACGCAAAAAAGACCGGAATCAGAGCTCAAGACTAAAATGAAGGAGATCATGTCCGAGTTCAAACGGCACAAAAAGTGTGATGCAGTCTTGGGATTTCTAAGCACATAAACGGCCATGGACTTTTGGAAGTGTAGAATGAGGCCATAAATGGAAGACGCTTAATGGAAATAATGTATTGCGAAAAAATGCCATAGCCTATACTTATTAACTAACGGTAACGCAATGCCTATAAAGCTATTATACGCATCCTAGTCATAGCTTTGTGGTAACTTGACCGGAAACCTCAATTACTCAAATAAACGGAAGTGCTATAGGCTACGTAATAAATTCTAATAAAGCAAAGAATAACGACAATTTTCAGATTTCGTGAGCACTCCATTCATAATAGTGCTCGTTATGTCAAACTTTGTATTCCAGCAGAGTAAGAGGGTAAATTCCAAATGCCTTGAGTACTCCAAGATGAAAAAGAAGCGTTATGGCTAATGCACTCACCAGATATAGAGATTGAGGTCAGAAACAGCTTAGGACTATAGGTATACTAGATAAGCAGAAGTAGCTGCTGTTGTGAACTACTATATTAGCTATTAATTTGGCTCAGGTCAAGCTTCCGGTAGGGCTATTTACTCCATCCGTGATCCATGTCAGTGGTAAGCGTTCTGTTAGAATATTAAACACTGGCAGGAAGTTAGTTTAAGTAACATACAAACAATTAAAATTAGTAACTCTATCAATTTTTATGCAAAAATACTTTCAGATCACCATGAGTAACGACAGTCAACAGCAAGAGAAATTGTAGGCGGTCGGTCAAGGTTGGATTTAATTTTGTGGTGTGAATAAGTTTACTCTCACGACATAACGACGTGAGGTATATGACGTAGCGCAAAAATAATCTTCATATAACCTTCGCGGCGGCGTATAGCATTCATAATTAAAGTACCCCGCAGCCCCTTCGAGATAGTTTGAATTCAGTCTAGAAGGAGCCTGACTGGATAGTACGCAAGATTTTGGATTTGCAATGAAATTTATACCAGTTTTCACTACGCAATATTGTAGTGCCATACAGCGCAAAGTCCTAAATTTTCCTCCCTACGTTCTAGGGTTCCACTCGGAAAGATAAAATGTCGAGTTATGCTTCGTTTTTTTATTTTATGTTCGCGTTTACATATTACCTTCTGAAATTAGATCACCGTGTTTACCCTATACACTTGAGATTAATAAGTGTTATTGAATAGACAGATTTGAGCATAGCTTGGCATCCCGTGCCCCGCAAGTGGTAGGCCACAGAGTGAGAAAAGTTCCTGCCAAGATCGAACAGGTTTGACAAGAAAGCCTTTTCTGGAAAGAGAAAGGACTCGTTGTGCATCAACTTAGGAGTATGGAAAACGAAAGTATTGATGTTGAATATGAAGTCCTTCAGTGTCTTTTGACGAACTAACTCGCAAAAGAAAAATTCTAGTTTATTTTCCAACGAAAATAGGGCTTGCTACAAGGTAGCTAGAATATAGTATCCGGCATCCGGTGAAGTAGATTATAGCCACTTTTAGCCTGCTAAGGCGTACTGCAACAAAGTATGATTTCAACACACATTAGCTTTTTATTAATTTTTCCATACCTACTCCACCCACTTGAATAAGAATTAGTGTTTTATTCAGACGTGAGGGGCTGATGTAATTTAAAATTACACCCACGCTGATATGCAGGCAAAGATTATAAATATACACTCTTACCTTATATCACCAAAGCCAACTCTTCTGGGTTATTAAAACAGTGATTTTTCCAAGAAAAATAGTTCGAAACGTTTGAATGAGCCCTTTCCAAATGAAGGATCCAATTTGGTAGCAACAGCACGATTTCCTACGTGACCGAACGGCCCATTTGGTGGTAAAGGGCTAATGGATAAAGGTGTATTCTACTCACTCACATCGAGTTGATTATCTAATCTGATTAGTTTCAACTTGACCACGTTCGATACAAAACCTTGCAGTGAGCTCAGACGCTAGTTACCAACCGATTACTCAAGAGTCGTATGAAAACTCAATCCTTGGAAGCAGGATTCATAAACTGACTTAATTGATAAATAAATTGATAAATTGACTAAATTGATAAATTGACTAATTGATAAATGGACTAAATTGATAAATAACTTGCTAAATTGACTAAAGCGTGAACTTAATCCTATACACTGAGGCTACATATGCATTCATTGGGGAACTGGAAGCGACCATGGGCAATTCACTCTTTGTTCTGGAATATACTTGCGTACTCAGCCGTCAAAAAATTACATCAGTAATTTGTAATAAAGCTTTATATTATTTCTGCTTGCGGCATGGGTTTTGTTGTAAAAATTATACCTCGTACCTGTAGGTTTCACTTCCATGAAAGTAACAAATGCAGTGTCATGATGAGTTTGTTGGCATAATTTCCCTCATTCAAGTGAAGCCCGGATATTAGTTATGAAATGCTTGAAAGTCAAGTTGCTCCCAGAAAATATAGTTCAATCAATAGACTTCACCGGAAATGCGAAAATGCTCAGTGACTGCAGTACCATTGGATACCAGCAGTTAGTTGAACCATCAGGATCCACATTTGGCTGCAATGTAAATTGAAAATGTGTAGGCCTTTGCTCAATGTTAAGTTTTTACTGCTACGAAGAAATTCAGATAAAAATGTGAGAAATAGCTTATGCACGACAGGATCAAAAACTCTGCCAAAGATACCGCCTTCCATTTACCACGCTCATAAGAAGAGTCATATTATATAGTATCGAATTACTTTCCAAAGCGAAGCGGGTTTCAGAAAATGTAGAATTTCGACTTCCGAGAATATTATCCAGAAACTGTATTTGCTGTCATAATTCATGGCTGAAATTTCATGGCATGCCATTTTCTTATTCAGTAAATGAATTTTCCTCTAACTAAATCTGTAAGGGCGTGACGGACAGAAGGAGCAGCCAAGAAGCAGGCAACCAACTACTGAGTATTATTATATATAGTGGATTGATACTCGGTATATACGAAAGCATAAGCGACATGCGGGCTTCGCATTTTGGCATCATATTGTTTCTAGGAACACGGAGCGTGAAGCTCCTTCCCTATGAATGAATAGTGCGGCCCAGGCAATATCAGAGACCGATCAAACTCTTAAGATTACCTGGACAATGTAGAGCTATTTCTGTTCAAGTGTCTCGCTCTAGGTTGGTAATTCGAATGCGTCTAAGTGTAACATTATCTGACACGTTGCATCTGATATATGCCGGTCCTGATAGAGTATGTTATCTGTTATCGTCATAAGCGGATGCCAGTAAGCAGCATTGCAGTATTTACGAAAATATGTTCTTAGGAACTACCCATTGCAAGCAGTTGAAACGGTTTTCGTAAAACATTGAAGAGAATTTACAATGATAAAGCAGGTATAATGCAGTGTCCCCAAACAATTCAACGGAAAGCTGTTTACTTCCGTTCACCATATTTAGGTTTTCAAAGCTTTGAAATGAAAAAGAAAATGGAAACCCTTATCCGAAAGTTTCAGCCTCAAATTACTGTGAGAGTAATTTTTATAGCCAACTGTAACTCTACAATCTTTCTTTAAATTTAAAGATATCTTACCACTTGCACTTGTTTCTTCGGTTGTTTACTAATATCAGACTAGAGAGAGCTCTGCCTCCTACACTGGAGAAACGAAGAAGGAAATGAAAGTGAGGATCTCGCAACATCAAGGAATTTTTTATCCAACATGACAAGGAACCTGTCAAGTAACTGGCAAAATCCTTTATCATTTTATTGATACAAGCCATTCAATACTTATAGACGATTTTAGTGTGCTCTCACAATGCTCAGACACTAGCTTGACGCTTATACAGCCAATATTCACGCATCACCAGTCCCTTTACCCTACACTGACTAATCACACAAGTTCATAGGAACTTTTTATTTCAAAATAATCTGACTAAAGGAAATGTTTGTTTCATCCGCATGTTGAACACAACTCTTATCCTCATCAACCTTTAGTTCTGAAAATAATTTGGCAGCATCAAATATCTTCCTTGTGATAATTCATGAAAGAACCGAAAGCTTGAACTTAAAATGAGTTTCATTACAGCCCTTGTCTTCTTAGCAACAATAGGTTTTTGTTCGACTCAGCCGCCAGTTATCTGCTTGTCGGTGGCGTCAGCAGGCCAAGCGTCTTACAAGTCTTGAGGCTACCGACTGGTTCCGATGGACTTTAGAAATCAGGCAGAACAGCATGGATCAAATGTTTTTCATCCGCTCATGGTCAAGGCTGGAGCACTCGCCACTGGTCGTTATTTAAATGCAGAGAAAAAACAGCTACCGCAGAAACTTTGTGTAAAATATCTTGTACCAAGGAAATAGAATGTCGTTTAAAGTAAATGCGAAAGAAGAATACAAGGTGATAGATTTATGAAAATTTGTATTCACGATAATATAGAATGTCAATTTTACAAAAACTCATAGGTCAAGCAAACAGGATGTTAGAATTACGAAGCTTTTGTAGGTCGAGAAAAAAAGGATGTCAGGTTCATGAAAATGTCGTTGGTCAAGAATAGATACCGAAAGTTTCGCAAAAATGTTGAAAGCGAATATACTGGATGCCAGGGTTAAGAAATTCACAGGACATAAATACAGACTGTCCGTTATGTAAAATTTTGTAGGCCAAGGTTACAAGATGCATGTTTATGAGATTTTTAGGTCAGAGATGAAGAACGTCAGCGAGATTTTGTATGCCAAGGTTACAGGATATCCGTGCTTCTACACAATTTTATGAGTCAAGAATACGGGTTGTCAGTTTTACTAAGTCACGTGAGTCAAGAAATTATGTTGCCAAATTTACAAAATGTTTAAGATAAGAAGACTGGATGACAGTTGTACCAAATTCTGTGCGTCAAGAATGCATGATGTGGAACTCACCATATTTGTAGGATAAGAAGAGTGGATGACAGGTTAACCAAATTCTTTGCGTCAAGAAGGTATCATGTCGAATTTAGTAAATTTGTAGGATAAGAAGACTGAATGACAGATTAAGCATTATTTTAGTGTTATAGGACTATAGCACGAGATTTTTCTCAAATTGATCATGGACACGAATATGGGCTGTCTATTACACAAATTTCCATTCAATTTAATATCAATATTTCAATTCCGTTAGCTAGAGTAATGCTTCGAACGTTTCCAATTCAGGAAGGCGGATCCATGGCGTTCGTCTTGGTTCTTAGTGTTCCTACCCTCACATACGTCCGCACATGCGATAGCAAAAGCGAGATGAATTGGCGACAGTACAGCATGTGTCCGCACTTAGCGCCCCGGAGGCAATGTCTGTTCAGAGCTGAGTAAATGTTAGAGGGTTGTTCGTCGGCGTTCTGCTATGCTGTACGCTGTGCGTGTCCATGAGGACCCAATATATATTAGTATATTTTCATCTGCTAATGCCACTTCGTAGCCCTCTATCGCCTTTTTCTCTTCACTGCACTGCCCCTCCTCCCAAGTTTTTAATTCAACTTCCAAGGTAAGCAGTTTGCAATTGACGCCTAAACCTCGATCTAAATGGCGATTAGAATACTCAAAAGTGAAGTTCCGGACAAGTTAGTTCAATAGCATTGCATTACGTTGATGAAAGTGGGCGAATCAACGACATTTTAGCTCATGTTACTCGGAATGCGATTTCAATGCTGACAAGCTGCGCTACTTGGATTTTGTTCTATTACTTCAAAAGGTTAAAAATTGCGTGACGGAAACTTTTTGCTCCTGGACTGCAATTGCAGCCCGACAAACATTTAGGGTCGCCTGCAGAAGCTAAAACCACAATTCAGCTTCTGGGCGGCGCTTCGGCGGTCCAAAAAGTTGCTGGGGATTGTTGGCTCCATGCAGCAGAGAGGATCTAACACTACCTGCAGCAATATTACGTGACGGGAAACGTTCTCTCCTGGATGGCTAACATCGTTTGCGTCAGATGAAGCGGCCAAACCCCACCTGATATATGGTCAGTTACTGCACTTTTAATGTGACCGCAGCATGCGTTAATTTTGAACGTTAGGCAACGCCAGCAGACGGTTATTTGCGCAACGCTGCCGTCCAGTCCGAAGGATGCTATTAGAAGTACAAAAAGAAGCGATGAAAAAAAAACTTTAGGACCTTTAGACTTCTTGCCAAGTTCTCGGCCAGTGTTAGGAGTTGACAGCTAGGTACTGCATAGAGGTCTCATGGTACTCAAAGCGTGCAGCTGCACCTCTTGTGAGGGCGAGGGATGGGTAGCTTTACCTCTAGTGAGGGCGAGGGGTAGGTAGCATTACCTCTAGTGAGGGCGAGGGGTGGGTAGCTTTACCTCTAGTGAGGGCGAGGGGTGGGTAGCTTTACCTCTAGTGAGGGCGAGGGGTGGGTAGCTTTACCTCTAGTGAGGGCGAGGGAAATATCTATGAGACGGTGGGGCAAAGGCAGGGGGAGCATTTGACAAAAGTTACATAAACTCGAAAGGGAAAAGAAGACGGTATGTGTGCATGTGTGTATAAAGCATCAGCACGGAAAAGGTGCGTTTATATTTACGCCTAAAAATGTGAATCTTACGTGACACAAGATTGAATTTACAATTTGAAAAATAATTTTATGCATCCGCTTGCTGTATGGATGGATGCTAAGAAGCTATTGGGCGGCCAGTTTACGCCCTGTACCTGAATTAACCGTCACTTTCTTTATTTTTCTTAACATTCACAACATGTGCACAGAATAGGCTCACAACATATTAATTTGCATGTTTTGTATTTTGTATAGCTATTAATATCATCCAGGCATATCCAGGATATGCCCTGTTTCAAGCATGTGACTTTAACATGTTTTTGTGTTTTCGAAGCAAAAAAAAAAAAATAACGTGTTTGCATAAGCAGTGTGGAACTGAAGTCATACTGATGACCAGTTCAATTCAGTACTGCGTAATGACACTCAGATTCATTAAGCATTTTGAATGCGCGATCCCTCCATTTTTCCCTAATGATGACCTATGCCCATTAACTTATATTGAATAAACTAAGCACAATTATTGACTGAAACGAGGTAAAATGCAAATACAGAAGCAAGACCAGAGCTGAGTAAGGTGAAATACCCATCATAGAGTATGTATACAACAGGTGTAGATACAATCTATGCCAAAACTATCATGTTGTAGAAGTTTAAAATTCCTCTTTCGAATAACTTTAATTTACATGTCGTTTATGTAGCACGCTGGTCCACATAGGATAGAGGCAACAGCGACTCAATCAGTTGTTCAACGAAGGAAGAGGAAGAAAAATTCAGCACATGCGTAAACATCAAGTAGGGAACCAGTGGGAGGAGGATGACTGCGTGTGCAGAAACATCAATCAGACACAATATCCATGATAATAATAATGATGTCGATACTTATTATAATAATGATCATTATAGCAAAAACTTTATTATTAACCTCATAATGCTGTGTCCAACATATTAGAGACGCAGAACCCCGAGGTATTCATTCTGAGGCACAAGAACTATTGAGAGCAGAACATAGGTATTATGGAAGCCATCGAGGAACAGAGTCAAACTGAATGTTGTCAACTCTAGCGACAGGCGTAATTAGTACTCTGAGCATAATGTTTACTGTATACAACTCAAGCTCTAGATATATGTAAGTACCCTCTCTGCAGAGCAGCGCAAAGAACGAGTACTCTTATAAGCTTCCCTAGCGTTCTCAAAGGCATTACACTGGAACAGGTCCAATTCGTAGAGTTCAACTTAACCGTAGAAATGTAGAAATATACACACATACTGAGCAGCAACCAAGATATCAATTATGATTTTCTTTTAATATTCTATAGGGCCTCGAGTAACAACATTAAGTCAAATTCAAAGATTTCAACTCCACAATAAAACAAGAACTCTATGCATAGAGTGTTAAAACCTCTGTTGTATTTCAGTAGACGTCAAACATAAGAATCAAGTCAAATTCAAAATATTTAATTTGCAGAGCAGATGAATACAAATATGTTTTCTATATAAAGAGCAGCAAAAAATGCATTGAGAACTTCCTTAGCATTTGAAAAACACCAAGAATGAGCCCCAAGTTAAACTTAGAGTGTTCAGTTCGGTATTGTACTCAAGAAATGCGTTCGTGCACACCGAGCTCGATATAGTTAATGTTACCCTATAACCTGCCTGGACCTTCGAAATTGCAACTATAAACATTGTACACATGCAGCTAAACTCAACTGGTAATATTAAGTTATGGATTTTTGGGATAGCAAAAGACTGTTCTTCGTACTTCATATATTGTACTACACCCAGAAAACTCTGCAATTAATGGAATAAAAAACTTGAAACGTTTGTAGTGCTGAAAGATCAAGTTGTATGCTTTATACAGTACAAAGAATTAGCTTTCTTGGACCTTACAAACAATACTATTTTATTGGTTTACTGGCTATACTGTAAATAATAATTATCAACATGTTAATGTTATATAGATACAGAGAGCTGCAAAGAGGGTATAATGAACTTCTTTAGCATTTCCATAAGCGTCCAAGAACAGCATCGCTCTCCGAACGATCGACACGCCCTTTCCTTACGCAGTGTTCAATAATAATTGCTAGTGCAGTACAATGGTATATGGACGACCTTGCTTTCCCTACAGCATGGCAGTCCTTAGAGCAACTGAATAATAAACATAAGATGTATTAAAAAATATAATCATATACTGATTATCAGGGAATAATGTTGGAAATTGCTTGTATAAAATTAGCCGTTAGATTTATAAATATCGCATATTGTTATAAAATTTGATATTTTTTATAAGTGATCAAAGACTACATCACATGGGACGACGAAATCAAATCCAGTAATATGTCCAAAGGCTTGTCGATGAAACCACAAGAAAATGTTTTTTTTTTTATTTAATATTAGAACCTCAAACAAAGAGGAAACTACCTACTCATGATGAAGCTAGAAATGAATTTTTCAACAAGAGAAGGAAATGCATCACTATATATCATCGGTGAAAAAGGCCAAACAGACCAAAAATTATCAAAATCAAATTTGTCTATGAAGAGTTGGCCTGCGCTTCTAAATTTGGTCTCTTGCTAATAAATATATTCCTTGCGTTACCATAAGCTATTTATTGAAATTTATAAAATTAGCCATAGCACTCACTTGCCAGGAATGTGGTAATATATATGGTGTGGTCTATGATATGATCAATTTTCTTACATACCTATATCAGCTGCTTGGTTAATACGTATTCAGTGTCTTTCTGAATGTTAATTTGCCTATCAATTTCCTAATTAAAATATCAACCTCTAACACCTAGTAATGCAGTGCGCTGTCACAGCTACTAGCATGTAGGACACGCATATATACAGTACATATATATGTCAGGATTCGATCCGGGGACCTAGAGATTACCACGCCGCTACTCTAACCACTAAGCCACAAACGGCTAAAAGCAACGCAAGCACGCAAGGTACTTGTGTTGCCCGCTGCATCAGTGCAAAGATATTAAGGCAGAGCCGCACGTGTATGAGGGAGCTCATCCGTCTACCCTGAATAATTAATAACCTGAAAGATCTCACAGTTTCTCGTCTCATTAAAAATTAAATAATTTTTAATGCCGAACCTAAGAGCCTATAGGAACCAGGAGGTGAGGGCATGCAGCTTGTATCTAATTTTGTACACTATACGTTTCAACTTGTTAACAACAGTACATATATATCAACCTTCCCTCTCAGATGTACGACAACGCAACATGAAGCAGTTAGTATAAAAGTTTCCCAATAAATATCAAGTTAAACATTAGTTTACGATGATATTTCTATAGCATCCAACTGAGTGTCGAGTTTTTTGAATGAATGCAAGCAAGCTTGGCGTTAAGGAAAGATATGTACAAATAAATTACATTTAATTTGACACGCAATATTGACCCTTTACAGCCCAAATAAACATCAATTGTTGTAGCAATAGGGCTATATGTAACGTCTTAGATCGAATACAGTTGACGTTACGGACTCAAAGGTTACCGAAGAGAAGTGAAGAACACGTACGAACATCAACAGCACCAGAGTTCCCAGCACGGCCTCACCGCAACTGCAAACCAGTTGGTGGCGACCTCGACCTAGCTAGGTGTTTCATAAGCGTTGCTCCGCCGCTTACATAACCGCTTTTTGTTCTTGAAAACCAGGCGAACAAAAAGCCCCCCCGGCCGCCGGTACAGTCAGTCAGTCAATCGATATTATGTGTGTAGATGTGAAGAGGGGCAGGGTCTGTAGGGCATAAGCATAATAGAACGTGTCTTGTATAGCCACGCCTATATACATGTTACGTACATGCTTAAGTAAATACGCGCGAGTGAACATTTTCTGAAGCAGTTTCCAAGTGTTTCTACACTACAACACACATAATTTGTAGAATAACGGAAAATTGTATAAAGCCAACACATGCAGTTCAGATTCTGTTCTTATAGAAGCTCATTGAGAAAATACAGAATGAATCGTAAAATTAGGTTGGACTTGAGATCAACTTGCGATTGAGTCCCAGTTTTCTGTTCTGTTTTATTGTTATTATCAAGTTTCCTATAATGTTAAGACGAAACAGACCAGCTCTCATAATGAGTCGCTACTATAAAGTTTCTAGTAAAAATGCGATAGTTTAATAACGCTTTACTTAACTTTTGAATTTTTCAGCAAGATGCGAGTAAGACAAATATTACATTCGAGTTGACCGTTTTGTGCAGGTGGGGTTAATGAGTCGTAAAGGTCCCATTTTTGTTTTACAACTGGTGCTGTTCAAAAATGGAATACTTAGTGATAAGCGAAGCATGTGAGAAGACTACTGTAAATCATCGCTTAAAGGTTAGTCGTAACTATGCAACCAAAAATTTACTTCGCAGCCATATAAGAAGTAGCAACGTTGCAGAAATCTTATCAAACTTTCAACGCACAAAATTGTAGCCATATGACTGAGCGATTGAATTGGACTGTATACATGCAATTATTGTTATGAATCATCCTCATCTCTTTTGAAGTGATATGTATCACTTGATGTGTGTATTAAGAGCAGGAAAAGTTAAAGATTTCTGATGATAAGTTTAAAGCATTAACCAAACATCAGTGCCCTTGAAGCAAACAGTCATATGCAACAAGTGTGCTTTTCTTGCAAAACTTTTAAGAGTCCAGACTCTTATGAGCAAAGACTTCCTTTGTCTACTGATCCTACCAGAGCAGAGAAAAAACTCGAGCTTGACTGGGTGCAAACAGCAGTCAAGCACAAAAATGCTAAGTAACGGTGCAGGGAGTGTTCTCCCCATACACCGTCTAGTGAACTGACTTAATCGATGCGATAAGTCTAGGGATACATGCTGCAAAACACACTATCATAGATAGGCACTATTCTAAACTTGGATTCCACGCCGGTCACATGCAGGCAGCGTCTTCCCGTACACATCATAGGCGTGGGAAGACGAGCGTGCCGCCATCAGCTTGGCTACAGATCAACAAAGTAAGTAAGGTAGAAAGTTTCCCCAACAAATAGATGACCCAGAAAAAAATCAGGGCAGATATTTCAGCAAATAAAATTTTGCAAATGATTCAGCAGTTCACGTAGCTCTCCAGGCAAAAAACGTAGCAACCGACAGCCCAGTGCAGCTTTCGTTTATCATCGACGAAGTCTGGATTTAAATCTAAATGATAAGCATTCCATCTAGCTGTACAATGACCGAAATAATTGCTATTGAAATGACACTGTGGGAAATAATCTCCTTTAAAAAGAGTAAGCAACAAAATCATGTTGGAGCCATTCTTCCCAATAATAAAAATGAGGTAAACTGTTTACCCGAATCAATTGATTTGAAGTTAATTTTATAATTTCTGAAGAAAAACACTATTCCAGGTTTCATTTGCCAAGGAATATGTAATACACTTGGAAGTATTACATATTACCATGAAAATGCAATGAAGCATTGTTCATCGATCGCATCGTGAATCTCGAGTTTCGTACATAAATTCTTCAAACGTCAAAAGGCCAAGTAAGTTCGAAGTCAAGTTCGACAAGGCCAAAAAAGGGGAAAAAACCCAGGGTCAAGTGGCAACACGTAAATAAAATCTGACACCACACAGAGTGTGCAGGACTTTGAACAGAAGGCAATAGGCCGCCTAGGCAGCAGGAGTCAAGCAGCAGAGGTTAACTATATAATCGGGTCAAGGTCTCCAGGCATCCTCTTGGCTGCTCGCCTTAGTCTTGACCCCACCGCTGTATGTACAATCACCAGCACCGTACACTATGTGGAATTATTTTTTGATTGATTTACTGAGCACGCAACTTAATGTATTAAAAGCATCGTATTCAAATAACACGGTTGGACCTTCACCCCAAGCGAGAAAGTGAATGGAAATAAAATACTGTATCTTGGATGCAATTTGTTGGGTAGGCTC
>LQNS02278182.1:5076670-5114217 GCA_001587735.2 Parhyale hawaiensis
GATAAGTTTGAAGTTTCGTTCCCTTGAAGACGGGCTACGTTTAGTAGTTCGAAAGCTTGGGGTATATTAAACATAAAACCCAGAAGACTTTTGAAAACTCTCCTAGCATACCTACAGTGTGGAACTATGAAAGTGACTGTATAACGGTATTATGAAGTGAGTGCAGAAATTATACCCATATTTTGGTAATGTTGGCTAGTATGACAAATCAAGCCGTGCAGATATCTGTAAAATAAACTGATTTGAATGTTCTTTTAAGCAAATACATAGAGGCTAGATCACAAGAAGCTGGTTACTATAGTAGATATACTAGCAAATAAAAGTTTGCAATAAACCCGATTTCGTCTTCTTTTGTTTTTGTTTACGTAAATTTGAACGTTTTAGTGCTTTGAAATTTTTCGATTGTGATATCTAACTTGCAACAGTAAAGAACACCTGAATTTGAAATTCCGCCAGGTAATTTACGCTTAAAATATTCCTACCTACGGTATCGAGCAATTATGCGAATCTGCATTTCAACACTCCCCATAAAAAATATATATATTTTTAATATCTTGTCAACGAATCTCACGTGCACTGTACCTGCATTCGGAAATGCCGCGAATCAAAACTTGAATAAGAAAGTTCATGATTCTAGGAATGCGATGCACCCATGACTCTGAAAATACAATTTTTCTGCTTGAGCTTGAAAATCCCGCAAGGAACGACACCTACATATACTAAACACAATCAACTAAACTAACCAAGCAACACATGGAGGCTCACAATGAAGGGTCACTCGTGTGGCACGAACAGATGCTCAGTGTGGTTAGAAAGTTGTGTTAAGTAGACTTGCCCGGCCATTCATACGATATGTGGTCTTTTCAATGTGAAGGTGGAAGGTCGACTACTTCAGTACGAAGCTAAATATATCCTACGCCTAGTTAATGGACGGTGACCCTTGGTAGAAGCGAACATCATAAATGGTTCGTGCCGACAATTTATCTTTAAAAAGCTGGCTAATAGCAAATATTTAAAAAACACGCGACGTATAGTCATAGTTCTTTGTACAAAACGAACATCTAAAATAAGGACCGAGGTAAACGCTAGTGAAATTTTCAGCAATTAACTAGACAGTTAATATAAAGACAAGATAGATAGCTATATTAATGTGCCGCTATAGTACACTGTAAGCATCACGCAGATACAAGTTGCTAAATATGACTATTGATGATCGCAATATAAAATAATTTCCTAATACATCGGATAGAACTCACGTTGATAGAAATTTGATGTCTAAAACTACCGAGAAGACAGGTATTGTCACACGATGTAGTTTCAAGATATACGCAGTCCACAGAGCGATCTCTCATTTAAAAGAGTAAAAATTCAGGGAACTCTGGAACGCTGCCGTATGAGAAAAACACTTGCAAAAGTTCATGAACAATTTGTCTGTGCTTTTATTATATACACAAAGCTAATTGACAATGTCATTGTAAAGCAACATAATAAGCTATAGAGCTTTACCGCTAGGTAAATGTTGGAATTTATTAGTAGTATGCAGACTACTAGACGACGATCCATATTTGATTCAGTAAAATCCAGTAAATCAGTGTGGATGAATTGGATGTATTAAATGCGAATGAATTAAAAATATATCAAACGGAATTGAATAATAAATGAAATATATAGTATAAGGGTACGAAAACATTGTGCGTTTTCATTTATAACAAAAGGTAAATCTATGCAACTCTTAGCATCTTTTTTTTAGCAAAGTAGGAACATCGTTTTCAGCGTGCCGAGACATTATGCAAGTGAAAAATTAACGGGAAATTATTTGCGGTTGAATTGGATATGAATTTCAGTCCAACTATAGACAATGAGTAATAAATGTAAAGAAAAAAAATGGACGTCCGAAGAAAAACATCGTCTAAGTCGTGGTTCAAAAAAAGCAACATCATTTGAAACTTCAAGGTCTCATTACTCGTGACGCTAAGGCGATAAGTCGGAAAAGAAAACGAACGCAAAAAATGTTGCGTTTGTTATTATCCATGACAAGCGAAAACTACTCCAGAATTGTTGATGCATGTAACTTTAGTTTGTTACAGCTAAACAATGAAGAATTTTGCAGTAAAAAAAGCGTATTTTACTACAAAACATGTATTTACGGAGACATACTTAAGCTGGCACAGTTATGAAACAGGATAACAATTATTATCAGTTCCACATTCTTTGGGTTTCATAATTAAAATCTGACGGCTTCTTTAGAAAAGCAAGTTAAAATATTTTGGCAATTTCGCTTTAGCTGTTAGCACGTAGTACATAAATCAGTGATCGTGAATTCTTTATGATGCTTGTTTATAATGCCGTCACACCTATATTCCATATTCAGCCGCCGATACTTGAACAAATTCAAAAGTTACAACTTTCATTGGCTAGAAATAACTTGAATCCTCGGGAAAACCCGCAGCCCATAGCGCAGCACACCATTACGCGACAATAGTATGGACTGAGCCAAGCTCCCCAAACACAACCTTGACTGCGCTCCGAACAGACCCTGCAGATACATACGGTACTGCTGTCAATACAAGCTCGCACTGCATCGAGCCGTAACGAAATTTCAGAAACTATAAAACTATAGGCTTCCACGTGAATGTTGCTTCTTTACCTCGTGATTTTAATGGACTCCAGAATGCAAACGCAGACGGACCTTAGGGTGACTCAGATCTGCATATGGGCCACTGAAAGTAACGGGCATGGAGAGTCAGAGAGCGAGAGGACCCATCACAAAGCGACAAAAGATTCACGCAAGCGGATGCCAGCCAAGTAGAACAAGGCTGCTTCGCGCACGATCGACAGTCAGGCATTCAGATTCGTTAAATGTCGCAGACTGCATGAAATTTGTCGCTATTGGCGAAGGAAATGATGGGGCAGCGACTGTAGAAAAGTGAGCCACCGTAGATTAAGTGCCTCAATCGAGGCCAAGAAAATTTAATTTTAATCTTTCCTATTCATATAACCCTGGCTCAAGAAAGGTAAATCACTTTGAACATGTGGCTAATTTTGAAAGTTGCTGAAGATTAAATATATAGCAGGATAAATTGGTTGAAACGAACATGCCAACTCGAAAATATAACTTTATGCATGTATCAGTGCTTATTTACCCATTAAACTGCAGGACACTTCTGATTTCGGTCATTTTCAACATTATCCAAGAACAATTTATTGGGCTTTAATCGAAAGGTGAACAATTGAAGATATGAGACAAAGTCCATTCAAAAACTTGAGTGTATTCAAGCTGGAATGATTATTTGACCGCGGCCTTCGAAAAAACCCTATAGCTCAACCTGAAACGCAGTCTTAAATATTAAATGTCACAAAAAGAATCAGGAGCTAAAAGAGACGAATTAACTCCAATATCCAAGTCTGTTTGCCAATTACAGTTTAACAGGTGACCTTCGGGAAACCCTTGCCCTGAAGTCCGATCCATCTTTCAAGCGAAGTGCTGTGGGGCAATCCCGAATCCGCGTGCCAGGTTCTGATCGCATTAATTTTACGCAATGGTGATTACCATTCGCGAGAGACCTCGTTAGATCTTCATTACTGACACAGCGAAAATTTGTTGCGACGCATTATCGCCTGAAGAAAAATTTACCTCATTATCCTCACCTTGGGCTGACCTTACTGCTCTTCATCTCGTCTGCGGGCAGAGCCAGTCACTGACTCAGCAACTAACCTTTCCATACTACCTTGTAAATGTCTAACAAATAGAATGAGGGTCTCGCACTGTTGAGGCAATTTTATCCAGTAGCATTACATACCACATGATTGCGCGCCTACTACTTTTTTAATTATTATTTTTAATTGTCGTTTTATAATTTAAACTGGGTGAAATTTAGCAGACTCACAGAAGCACAGTGCAACACACTCATGCAATAGGACGCTACAGTCACCACCAATGACGTCAACTGGGGAAAATTTGGTGGAGACAAAGAAGAACGCGGTATTCTTCACTTCACTAGTCACTACTAAACCTCTATCTAATAAAAGAACAATCTATCATCCAAATTGAGACAGTTGTTAAGGGCGTAGTTATTCACATAAAGACGTTGATTAACCAAAGACGTTACAAAATACTAGTCTAAATGGCAAACAATCCGTCGCCGTCTAAAACACCACCAATGTTAATGCCATGAAACAGACTGTGTCTCTAACGGCCCATCATCTCACCTACCTCGTACTCCACACTTTATATCCTAAGCATAAGTAATCGCTTTTTTGTTGCTAGATACATAATATTACACTTTCCCAGATTGGCTACAGGTCAATTCAGACCCCTGGACAACTCAGACCCCCCCCCCCCCTCCAACTCATTGCCAGATACACGGACAAAGAAAGCGTCAATCGTACTCTTTACCAATAAACAAGTGCGCAAGGAATTCTTTTTTCACAATGTTCAGCAATTAGAAAAAGGTACTCAATGCTTCACTAAACGGTACCCAATATTATCGGACGCACGATCAATCTACGAGTACAGTACGATAGAGATGCTAATACCAAACCGCTATCCACACTGCAATATATTATTTGAAAGTATGATCAGTCCGTCCTTCACAATACCCTACACTTACCAGATACACCCACAGTGAACTCTTCATTTACGTTATTTAGCATTACATATATCAAGACTCCATCACCTACCAATTACAACATCAAAGATGTAATTGAACAAGCTATAGCGTCATACAAAGCGTCTCTCACTGGTATAGGCTCGGTACATCGCGACAGATCCTGAGCAGAATAAAGGGCAGGAAACCAAGTTAACTCGACTCCAGTCAATTACGTAACAGTTGCAAGATTACCGAACAGGTTTTTTTGCAAGTTCGCTGCCGATTATTGCCAACTTGGTCGCGTCTCAAAGTCGGCTTTAGTTTAACTAAGGTGCCGACAGCCAAGGTTTGCATGCGAGATGTCTACCCAACAATTTGTTGTTACAGATGCTTCCCAACATAGACTTGCATCTTCAACTGCTTGTAAATCATTTTACATACGTATTGACGTATCAATGTTTTGCACCACCGTAGTGGGCAGTTTTTCATAGTGTTTCCACTAATGCTCTTCCAGCTTCCAGCACTTCAATCACTTACATTATGTTTGTTAACAAACATGACATTTGAAAAGGTAGGTATATTTACCTCCGCCAAGGAGGTTATGTTTTCGACGGGTTTGTCGCTGTCTGTCTGTTGGTCTGTCATTCTGTCGGTCTGTCTATCTATCTGTCACCAAGATACGGACGGATTTTGACGAAATTTACAGGGATTGTTAGGCATGTTAGGAGCAATAGATGAGTAACTTTTGGTGAAGAACCGTACATCCATTTGTCTGTTTGCTTCTCTTCCTCATTCTTTTTAATGCCATCACTCAAAAAGTTAAGAACGAATTTTTACGAAATTTACATGAGTTGTTAAGTATATCACAAAGAGTAAGTGACGAAATACTTGTGATGATCTGTTTGTTCGTTCACATGTTCGTCGCTGTATTTGATTTTATGCTTGTTAGTGCAATATTTTAAAAAGTTTTGAATGGATCTTTATGAACCTTACAGGGGTTGTTAGTGATGTTAAAAGACACAGATGACTAAATTTTGGTGCAGATCGGTTGGTTCGCTAGTATGTTTGACTTATGTTTGTCATAACGTTTGTTAGCAGCATAGCTCAAAAAGGTTTGAATGGATCCTCGTGAAGTCTAGTGTTGTTAGTAATGTTAAAAGACAAAAATAATTAAATTTTTGTGCAGATCGGTTGATTCGTGTCTATGCTTGAGTTGTGTTTGTCATAATGTTTGTTAGCACAATAACTCAAAAAGTTTTCAATGGATCTTTATGAAACTTACAGGAGTCGTTAGTAATGTTAAAAGATATAAACGATTAAATTTTGGTGCAAATTGGTTGGTTCGTTTGTATGTTTGACTTATGTTTGTCATAACATTTGCTAGCAGCATAACTCAAAAGTTATGAACGGATCTTCAAAAAAACTGCAGAAATTATTAGATGTTTGAGTTGATAAAAAAAACATAGTTTCAGAGGTAATTTGAATTTTTCGTTACCGTTGCCTTACTTGGCGGAGGTATGAGCTTTTAGAGTGCTCTAGCTAACAATAATACAAAAGGAACTAAATTTACTAGTGTGGAAATTAATACGTATATGAGGAAATGCCGAACACTCTTACGAGAGTCATGTAGATACATTATTATAGTGCTTATAATGTATTCGCAGCGATTTTTAGTGATAAAACTATTACGCTTAAAGCATACCAGCAGCACCATCATCTACCATTCATAATTCACTGTCGTACTTCCTTAGAAGACGACAGGGTTAACTTCTTGACAAAAAGTTGATAACTTAAAAGAAGGTGGGGCTCATCCGTCGGCGTGATCGGTAGCTCTCGTACATACACTATGCAAATCAAGGTTATTTTATGAATACTTGCGGAGAATATGGTTTGAGTGTAAAAAAATGGACACTTTGATACAACTACATGAATGTATTATTTATGTGAACAATCTGAAAACACACATTTTATGCTATACATATATTGTATGAACGTTTTTATTAATCAACATGCCACTAAAATGCACACTGACGTATAGAGCGCTACGCTATGAGAAGGAATGTCTAGATACTTGCAATGCGTCAAGTTAAATTTAGAAATATGTTAACAAAATTGCGCCACCCGGTGCAAAAATTTTCAATTAGTGTAATACTTTATTAATGAGCTAATATGACAACCTTTTGATTAAATTACAGCTTCCATCACAGTTGTTATCGACTCTACAAAATTTTGCACCTTCATATAGCTATAATTTTCCCCACAATTGCAGTATCCGTAGACCTTAATCGTTAAATACGGTGATGGAACAGGCGATGGGACACCCAAGTCCCTGCCAAGTATTGGACATCCTCATATAGGTATTTTCTTTAGAGTTTAGGTTCGTAGTCAAGTCAGAGAGCGGTAGCTGCCTAAGGCACTGAAATGAGCCATCACGCTCAGATAACAACTTTTGGACGATGTTAACCCGGTGGATACATGCAGTATTTATTGATGAATGAAGTTAGTATAAAAGGTACTGTATCTGCAAGTCGCGTTATCGTATTGCTGAAGAGGGCAGCAGACTCATGCCCAGCCCAGTTGAATCCAGCGTGATTAAAGATGAAGTGCAGGCATTATCTATTTTCCCGAACGTGGCATTTTTGAGCCCGTAAATTGACTCAACCACGAGCTGACGGTTCTTGTAGCCAGTGGCAAATCGCAGAAGGTTATGATGGCAAATGATTGAAGATGTGACCTTACCTTGAATGCCTTGAAGATTCTTCGGACGAGGGTCAGCTAGCCAGGAGGGTTCAAACATAATGTTTCGATGATCTTAGGTCGTAAAACAGCTGGTTATTCTTTGGTTTCTGTGAGACAGTTTGGTGATTATTTCGCATGATTCACAGATCTGCGTGAAGCTACGGGATCTAGAAACAACATAGTAAAATTTAAACACAAATTGTGCTATGATTAGAGTAAAGCTATTTCGCTGTTGATGGACTCTACAACCACATGGTCACAATATGTTATTCGTAGCTTCAATTCATCAAACTACATATTTTAAATCAATAATCAGCGTTTTTGTCATAATATAGCAACCGCTGCTCTCGTTTACATTACAGCCTGCCCAATAAAGGAGGTAACAATTTGTGGTGGTAATATAACGATGCTCTTGTTCCTGGGCTACTCACAGATATGAGACCATTTCATTTTGTTTCTTAGAATGTAGAATGGTCTAGGGAGGGTAATTCTGTGTGCTCTTGTGAATGTAAATGCAGCGTATCACGTATGTATAACGAGGGTACCCGACATCAGCAGTAAGTAACTTTTGAATTGTATTGCTGCTTTCGCTACTTTATGTTGCCCAGCTCATGATGAGTTTCTGGAATTTGATTTTTAAAAACAAAATTACTTTCAAGAAGACTTCCTCTTTGGCTGCTGCGTGCGCTTAAGGATAATGTTGCTGTGTGACTTATCCTTGTTGTTAGAAAACATTTGGGTGAGAGGGCCGAACGTTCTACGTTGTAAATTCCATGGGGGGTTTCAGCGTGGGTTCGGCGCTCGGCCCTACAGGGTGGGATCTGAAACCCCTGGGTTTAGCCTTAACCCCTGAGTTGCATGTCTTATGATTTGCATAGCTACAGTTCTTCTTCTCTTTGAATATGAATTGACTAAACAATTGATGAGTGTCACCACGGATTGCTGAGCGTACTTCATTGACTAACAGAATTTATGTCCCACAGACATCCGTTGCTCATTGCAATTAGTTACCAATACCAATTATCAACTCTGTGTACTTTAAAAGCGATGTTTTCCACTCTAGCTTAGGTATGTTTAGATGTCTTGAGGATCTGGACCTTTTAATTTGATAGAAATAGTACTTTTATGAGAAGCTGCCCTGTTGTTGTTATGAAAAGAAAGAGGTAATATCACTTGTCTTATCATAGTCATAGGCGAAATTCTTAGAAAATTTGGACTTATGTTCCCTTTTACTGAAAGACTGCTTATGTGAGTTATGCCTTATGCATCCCATAAGCAATTAGAGCTTTATTTGGATGCATCCTCTGTTAATAGAGCAATTGTTTTTATTCTGTCAATGTGCTGTGATATCGGAGGTAATTAAAGGAGTAAAGGAGTAATTACGTTGTCGAAGCGCGATTGGCTAAGCAAGTCTGACGTCACAGACATTTTTGTTTGACCAGGTCGTCGGTGAGCTAGTTTATAATCTATAGATTTCGGGGCGACAGTGCGGCAAAGTCATCACACTGTCGAGACGCCTACACAGAGGAGGCGATGGATAGTGGACCCATGGGCTTCTTGAGGATTTTGTCACACTTTACTGGATGCGTCAACTTGAAAGGGGTGAATCTTGATTCGGCGGATCGTATGATCGTATCGAAAAATTATACGCATTTACCCTATGTCTATACGCATTTACCTGATTTCCCTCGGTAGCGGCATCGGATAGTATCAGATAATTGCCTAAAATTTCCGATTGGGGACACGTTTCCAGTCAACAATCCAGTTCCGGTTTTTCTGACACAAACTGGTTTTTGGCAGAGTCGCAGTAGCGTACACGTTTTTAGCTCACAACGCATCGTTCTGAGAGAAATCGTCTCGCGCGCTTCACGCATCTAGCTAGTTAATTTCACTTTACAAAACGCTTCAAAACGCGTAAGTCTCTTTCACCAACAATTTGATGCCAGCAGTATTTGCTCTGCATGGAATCAACAGATTTCACCTTCTTTCCAGTGTGCAATCGTTTTGGTGTTAGTCCTCCTGTCTATGCGAGTGCTTTAATACTCACTATACGTATATTGTAACAGAGTTCCCTCGCATAGTTTTTGCCACAATACGTCTTATATGAAGCAGCGTAAAGTCTTTCACGAATTTTTATTTTACGACAGTCATAATGTATATGTCTTTATGCGTTAAGTAGTCCTAGGCAACTTTTTTTTAGATTTTCTGCAGCAAGTGGATACGAAATTCATAATGATTCAGAAGTGAGTGCACACCTTTTTTCGATAAGCGGTCTTTGAAATATTCTCCAGTAGCAATGAGCCCCCAACCCAAAAAAAAAAGAATAATAATAGTAATAATAATAACAATGCGATGTCAATCAAAAGAAGAGTAAATTCAATACTTATAAAAGAAACTAAAAAAAATTGCAAGCAAACCAAGTTAATGTACATGCGATAGAAGAGGCAGTGAACGTTCAAAAATCTCATGAAGAATCATTAGACGGGCGGAAGCAGGTTTTTGTGGGGAAAAGGCATCAAATTGCGAGCTAAACTTTACGAGTGATGATCGAGAGAGAGAGAGTCTGTATAGGTACTTCCGAACCAGCGGAGCACAATCCTCTTAGAAAAAATAGCAAGTACTAGAGCACTCTGAGAGCGCATACCTCCGCCAAGCAAGGCAATGTTAACGGAAAATTCAAATAGGCCTTGAAACTAGAATTTCCTCGTTATCATCATCAAAAATTGGTCATTTATGCCGCTTGACAGTAATAACAGCTTCTGTAAGTTTCTTTATGATCCGTCTTTAACATTTTAGTTATATTTTGACAAACATTAGTCAAACACACAAACGGACGAACCAATCATCACCAAAGTTCGGTCATTCCTGTCTTTTAACGTTTCTACCAACTCTTGCAAGTTTCACAAAGATTATAACCTTTTTGAGTCATGTTGCTGACAAACATATAACCAAACAAGAAAACAAACGGACGAACAGAATTTTTTTTCAATCGGACATTTGTTTTTCGTAACCTACCTAACAATTTACGTTAATTTAATTAAAATCCCTTCATAATTTTTTGAGTTATGGGACCAAGAAAAAAAAATCTGACAGAGAAACGGTTGAACGCATCTTCCCCCAAAAGAGTTCATAACTTATTCCTTCAACATGGCTAACAATCTCGGTGAGTTTTGTAAGGATCCGCCCATAACTTTTTGAGTCAACTTGATGACAAACAGTCTGACAGACAAATAGAAAAATTCGACAAAAACCTAATCTCCTCAGTGGATGTAATGAATACCGAGGCTATGCACTACATTCATTGGCAGTGTAGGCTGTAACTGCAAATGTTCAAATGAATAAAAACATGATCAATCGGGAACAAATATTTTGTTTCTCGAAATTGTACAGTATATTTCTCTGAAATTCATTTGGAGCTAAAAATACCCACATACAAAACATTCAGGCTAATGTGGCAAACTCTCTTCTAATTTAGACATGTATTTTAAGTTCACAACCCCGAAAAAGAATTAATGCAGAGTTCATCAGAACTTGGCGAGCACTGCAAAAGTTCTACAAGCATAAGATTACCTGAATTGAATTTACAGGTCAAGGGAGACAGTAACGAGTGTTCTCGCTTATAAGATAACCAAAGTGTTTAAACTGCAAGCATTTCGGCTTGGAAGGTAGAATATCCAGAGTAACGTCTACTACATTGGATGAAGCCGTAAATTGTTCATAATTACAGTGTTTCTCATTGGTACATATGAACCCCGGACCTCGTGTTGGCTCACGTACTGGCCTTCTGACTGGATCATTACGCTTCAAGTTTTCATAGCTATATTTTATTGCTTGTATCATATTGATGCTACGATTTAATAGCTTATTTCAAAGTCATAGAGGGAAAATGCCTATCTTACTGAACTATTACATCATTTTTAATTTAGAAATCTCAGTTATGATCTAGTTACCACTAAGTGCAGCTTTTTAATCATAGAAAACGTTAGATGTTTAACAACCATGATTGCAGCATTAGACTACTGTGTAAAAAGTAAATAAATGTAAACAGTCGTTTGAGGTAAGTAAAAACCAGATTCAGGAGAGTCAAATGTGAAGATTTACTGTGTATGATTAGCAAATTACGTACATGTTTGGCTTATTGTGTACTGCCTAGATTTTATTCTTTAAATTAAATGACATTATACACTTGATCCAATAAATAATACAGAAACATAGAGTAGTCAACCAGTGCGTAATCTAATAAGTAGACCATTTTAATTGCAGGGGGGTGTCTGTGAGTTTCATGTCGTTTTCACTGGTGGGTGCAGAGAAAACTGAAGTTGGGAATCACTGCTTGAACAGAGATGTAGCAAATATGCAATGTTGGACTGACTCCGATATAGGATTGATATGATTAGCTATATGACTGGTAGTAAGCCGTGCGTCTACGTTGGATCGTAATTACTAAAGAAAATAAGAGCATTTATTAATACTGAACAGGACTGTATCCGAGTGTAAGGGGTTGAAAACGTTAGCACGCATAAATTAATTGACGGAAGACGTTCCCGAACGCTTCGAACGACCAATGGGCGGCGCGACTCATTCGTGCTCAGCACTCGCACGCAAATGTAGGTCAAGACAACTAAAAAACCCTGAAGGTCTTGAAGAAATGAGGCCTGATGCGCCTCGCTCGTAAGTCTACACACCTCAGCTTGTTACTCCAGGGACAAGAACAAGGAAATGAAAAAGTTTTGCTATGCATTCTTTAGACTTTAAGGCATGCACTTGCAGAGCATAGCTCAGGCGCCGTACATCTAGCCTGAGACGGAAGCCTTTAATTATATATGCAAGTACTGTATGCTCTTAAGGAAGCATTTACGAGTACGATAATTCACTATGTGTAGAGACGGTATACCATTAGCGGATCGTTTTGTAAGTAGAATATAAGTATATTAGACAATCGTCTTATACCTATGTAGAGAAAAAAAACAGGCTTTTAGGCACAAAATTGCGGAGAATAGGCTACTAACACTTCACTGTAAATTACGCAATAAATTTTAATATAAATTTGATGTTTGTAAAGAAAAAGTTTCCTTTCATATCAGTTATACGTATTTAATTATTTTTGAATATTTCGTTGAAAATGAACGAGAAGCAATAATCCAATAAATAATGAAAAGAAATCCATATATACCTTTTATTCCGTAATACACTGTGCTTTCCAAAAGCATTACGACCAATTCACAAAAGATCATTTATTTAGGCCTATGTACAATTAGTTAAAAAAAATTCCAACTACGATGCTCCTGCGTTGATGCACTTCTGGAGGTAATTTTTCTAAACCTGGAAGGCATATTCCGGGATGTCTTTTAGACTATAGAATGAATGCACTGTAACATGAGCCTTGATGCTTTCAATCGTGCCCTAATGTTTCACTTTCAGGCCTCCTATTAATGAAAAAACAAAAGACGTCAGGGAGAGCCAGTTCAGCACTGGAGAAAAGCTGAGGAAGCAATGGGGTGTATTCCAAGAGGAAATCGCTGACAAAGTAGGTGCTGAGGTTGTCCACTGCGAGGTTCGTCGGTGAGCTCTTCTTAGCTTTCCTTGAACGAATTATGCCATCAGAAAACTAGTTATTTCGACAAGCAATCAAACCTGGCCTGCTAGATTCATGGAAACAGTTCGGTGGCGGATTTCTTAAATTTCAAGGAAAAATGATCAACGTCACATTGATCCACAGAATGGATCCACCACACCGTGTTGTGAAACATCAAAATGGGTTTCATAAGAATGACTACAGTAGTGGGTAGTGCACTGAGATAGACCTTTTTGGGGATAGGTCTCGGCTCCCCCTACTTCCGGTTTCCCAGGTCCCGCCCACTTCCGGGTCGCCCTCCCCTCTAGCCCCCGCTACACCGGAAGTGCATTATCCGTCCTAAACCAGAAGTTCACGCGCGAGGGGAACCGCGAGGGTAAGCTACCCGCAAAAAGGGCCACCTCAGTGCACTACCCACTACTGACTACAATAGCTAAGTAGAAAAGAATTTTTTAGGCACATAGGCTATAATTGTTACATCTTTTCAAACCTCCGATAACCAGAGCTAATATTGGTAATGGAGTATTTTAAAACTTGAGATCTTAATTGAAGGGATACACCATTAATCAAATTTAAGCATTTTCTTGAAATCTAATCATAGCAATAACTATATATGTATATAAATCACTGGTAAATAAATAAATAAAGCACTCCAAATTCTTGATTGATGTCGTTTGCGTACCATCTAGGGAGATGTTTACAAGTTTTTACTTTCTTTGTCACTTAACTATATATGTTACCCAACATCAATAGGTCGCTATTAACCATTTACTGTCCAGAGAAAACATTTGGTCAGTTTTTACGTAAATTGGTGGAAATGAGTTTAGGATACTACATATTTCTTAATAATATTTTAAATACCGCTGCGAGATTATTTACATTTTCATGAAATATAGATGATAGTAGGCAGGAGGGAAAGAGCGTAACGGGAGGACTCAGGTGAAACCAAATCAGCATCGAAAAGTGACATCAACCACATCACATCGACGAACGGTAACGCAGCCTATTTGTATTCCATTAACTTCGGGAGAAAAATCGTCGTCTACAGCAAATTTCAACCTTTGAACACATAAATAAATGAAAACGTATGGTAATTGAATCATAAACATAATTATCAACTGAAAATTGCAGTTGAGGCTCGTGGAAACTTTCAAAGCAGCAGAAGCTAAATCAGGGCAGGTACAGTACTCTGATTAAACTTCTTTTTTGAAATGAAGCCTTACACACACTTCACATTCAGTTCAGAGTGCTCTTTATAAAACATATTTACACATACCACCGTATTTTTTCGACTTAATCCGTTCAATCTCTCGCTCCAGACTGGACAGTTACTTGAGCTGCACCTATTCACAAAAGTATAAAATGGTTGTCGCCAGGTACAGAAAATTTGAGCTATAAGTGTTCCTTTGGTTTCTGTCACGCCAAGAATATAATACTACCTATTTAGGCTATAATACTTATATATAATATTACTTATATTTTGGTTAGGATTAGGAGCGCAACCTACGATGGTCTGAGGTTCGACCCTCAAATACGTCGACTCGTCGGTGTGACGTCATTCACCGACATGCGGTCACGGCTAAGTTTTATTGTAGTCCCATTGAGTCCTCCCGATACACTCTTTGCATCCTGATAATAGGTGCATTAATATTGAGTCTACAGGCACTAACATTTCTTATAGGTTTTAAGTTACATGACAGAAGTAACAAAAATTTAAACTTTTGGGGTGTAAAAAGTTTTGGACAATGAGAAAGAACAAATGGCTCTCCGAATTACTGAACAAGCAAACCAAGATAAAATTCTTAAAAATTCTCGCTGTTCCATGCTTATGTCTACCACAAAAGTTCAATTTTTCTTATTAGCGTAGCCATGGACTACACTATACTTACAGTGTAGTTCATGCAACAAAAAAAAAAAAAATACGGGAAATGTTATTGGCTGTAAACTTAATATTTAAGCATCAACCATAATCTATAGGTTATTTCATGAAAATTTAAATGATCTTGAAGCAGCATTTAAAGAGTTATTATGATTTATGTAGGTGTCCTAAACTTATTTCCACAACTTTAGTGCTGATCTTAGGAAAATTTACGTTTAATGCGAACGGTAAAGGGAAGAACGAGCCAGCAAATTAGAGTTACCGCTAGGCAACAAGCAGCACTGCAGCCGATAGGTTGTTGAACCCAAGAACAAGTTAAGCACCACGGCACAAATCAAATGTTTATTCAAAGCCGCTAAAGCCACAGGAAGAAAGCAAAAGCCCGAACTCTGACAGTGAAAGGAAGAGCGACTGCCTGCATCCATGTCCAGACGACAAAGGAACCAACCGATGAGCGTGGTTTGGACCGCGACCAGCACTGGCAGCAAGTGAGACTCGCCACAGACCTGCTGGCCAACATCCGTTATGATGAATTAAAAACCAAAAACAGACGAGACGTACGTCTGTCCATGCTAATGAAGAGAAAGGCCGTGTCCGTCTACTTACTGGAAGCAGTCGTGGCTCCCATCTTCCTAATGAAGTGATTTGAGTACGGGAAGGATGCAGGGAAAGAATACAAGCTATGGATTTTGGATGCTTTTTGACCCGGATCGCTCTTATGTTTGAACGCCTGCACGAGTGTATATTATAGTTCTTTTATCTTCGGTTACGTTACACTTTCTGCGTTGCTAACTTTTAAGCTCAGTCAGATGAATGATTTGGACAAGAAAAGATACGCTGCAGAGGATTTATACGTTAAGATTCGTAGCTTGAATAATAAAAAAAACAGCTGCTAACGAAGGCAAACTGCGGAGTAAAAACTCATGCAACGTTCGTTTGACAGGAGGCCACTCAGAAATCAAAACGTTTGATCAATACCAGCACCAGCAAAGACAGAGCCATCAAGACCATTCCAAACTTCTATTACTCTTCATCAAAAGCTAAAGTAAGTCCTCTTCGATTTTCTCAGGAAAGACAAGACGTAAATATTAAGCAGAGTAACGAGAGAGACACAACGATGGCAAACACAGTAATAATAAAAATTCTCAAGATAATGTAAGAAATCAGATTCGCAAAACCGAAGGCACAAGACGCACCGAACATTGATTGCAACAGGACATTACGCCATACTAGTGTGCCCACGTAAGCCACCATCTGCGGCGGAAGACGATCAAGCTAAAGACTGGGAACTCGAGCAGCATTGCCCAACCGAATGATCGCAGTAACTTAATGAGCCTTCGCGACGTCCCGACAACCATGTCGATACTCGCAGATACTCGCCTGCCGTGACCTCCTCGGTGGGTCTTTTTATGGTTTCGTCATTTGGGCATCCCTAGTGAGTCTTAGTAGGGAATACGGAGTTGCTGAGTGAGTCTTAGTAGGAAACTAGGAATATCTGAGTTAGGTTTGATGAATAAGGTTTTTTTTCTTACCAAGGAGTTGTTTTTCAGGTGCATCTGGGCACCAGAGAAGAATATCAGCGAACTTCCGTGAACGAATCTTTCAAGAAATAAAATCATACGGATTATTATTATACCACCGAACACATACCATGACGAGTACTTTGGGTCATCGAGTTTTCATTGATACCGAAATTAGCATTACGATTCTTAAGAGTCCCATTGACCCATAATTACATGGCTTACGTGACGTCGCTCTAGCATTCCGGCCTCGAGTAATTATGTAGCCACTCGATCTCCTCAGTGATTCGAGCAGAATTCTTTTCAAATCCTTTACAATCTTTCAAGCTTAGTTCTAATAATGCGTTTTATCAAAAGGTTTCACAGCAGTGTTTCATACTTCAATCCTGGCTACTTGGTAATTCTTAAAATTTACTTTACATGCACCTCTTCAATGTGAATGACTATACATAACCACCCGCAGGCAGATCCATACCCAAAATTTATTCTAGAGATTATCAAACTTGATAGATAATTGCATGTTACTACTGCATCTGACTTGAGCAATAATGACATTTCGAAAGTGTGTTTGATGTTCGTTCCAATTTGAATGGGTCGCTTTGTGAAACTGTAGAAGAAACTCCCAGAGTAATTACTGCCTGAAATTGAAACTGACTCCAGTTCGGAACTGCAAGTCATTATATGACTGTTTTTTAGACATCATCTGCAAACATAATGGTCGCTGAAATGCCCCTAAGTACAATTTATCATAGCGCGAGCAGCAATCATTCCGCTGCTATGTCCAGTATTCGCGGTCTTTTGCCATTCCTTCCCAGAAAATTTATGGATGATTTAATCCAATCTATAATTGCGCTCGACGGATATTTCCGTGCTGGCACCTGAAGCACACACCTTGTGACCATTCAGAGTATAAAATACACAACTGGATTGCTTGTATTTTAACATAAACTACATATCAAGTTCTAAGTCATTCACAAATGCCATTGTCGTACGGTATAGAACGAGAACCAATTGAAAGCATTTGGCAAAAAGTAAAACCAGTACGCAGACCCATTCAAGAATGTTACCTGCATTCGTACAAAATACATATATGATATAGCCTATCTCTCTAACATTTTATGGCCAATCAAAAAATATATATATATATTCTTTGTGCAGTCACTAATAAGCGCCATTTGAGCAGAAAAATACACAGCTGATTTATAGCAATCTTGACTTCTAATAACGCTTGACATAAACCAAAAATCCAACATGAAGGAACTGATAACAATAACATGCATTCAGTCTTTCATCTGAATGCTCAGTCTGTATTATTAAGAGCGCAGCCATTGAGCTATCTAGGGTAACAAGAGGAGGAAATTGACAGTTAGCCTGTAGGTTTACACCATCTAGGAATGTCTTCTACGTATAAGAAAAACAAACTCGTTCATATTTCGGCAACGACCACCAGAACTTTAGCATGAAGTGTACCTGCACACGATATAGAGACACGAAGATTTACAGAAAGAACTTTCGGAAACGTAGAAACAACTTCCAGAATGATCGACTAAACTTCAAGGCTTTCTGTACAAGCGTGAAGTCATTTATGCTCCAGCTTATACCACATTTACGCTGTGTAGCTAGTTATGAAGCACTATATATTATAGGGGCCATTGTCTGGAGGATCAATGTTTGTCACTCACTTGTCATTGACAAATTTTTTGGCATTATGGATTGTAATTCGCAATTAGTTAATAAATCCTGTTGTTCCCAAACTGCGCAACGCGGCCCATTAATGCACAGCGTGGTGTAACTGGGGACACAGCAAGAAACACTTTAGTATAAAAAATAATGACAACATTAATGTTTTGCGACTCAAGTATACATGTAAGTGTAAATGGTTGAGTACTATTGTACTATTTTTGTACGAAGTGCAAAGAAAGATTTTAATGCGATCAAAGCCGATCCCCAGCATAAACATTTGGAAGCAACTGACGTATACAGTTAATGCAGAGAGAGCGGTTAGTGCGAAAAAGAGATGATTTTCCGGGAAATGAGGAAATTTCTGTAAAACGGAAATCCGCGAACTGCCGACAGCCCTTACGGTGAATTGACGTTCCTCATCATGACAGAAATTGTCCGTTTTTATAAGTAAGAGCATTTCCGCGCTGTGGGCACATCCGGTCATATGTATAGGCAACTTTCACAGCCCAGACCTTCATAAAATGTTGGCACAAATATATGATTAACATTACATAATAAAACTTGAAACTTCACAACTTAGGTTGTTCAGGACGCTTACAGCCTTGGCAACCACGGATTCGTAAGATGCCTGATGGGTAACCCATTAGTACTCTTAGAGCATCGGTAACCATCAACCCATTTTGGCCCAGGGTCACGCTTATCGACATCAGTACTAATGGTAAAACTTAAGGTATGGGAAAATTTTGTATAGGTCGTTAATGGGTTAAGAAAAAACTTTAACAAATGACTCCAAATGCTAATTGCATAATAGCGTGTGGGAACTGCAGAAATGTATCACGTGATTATATGCCCATTTGTGTGTTCTCAACAGCTATAAACTACCGAGAACATTGTATCAAAAATGATTATTTTCGATCAGCCTAATTATTTAGATCTATGCTTAAAACATTGTAACAGCTCGGAGCTTATCCAATATGATCACAGGTGAACTTATTTTGGTGATGACAGTTGAGATTTTGACGAGGATTCCCTTGGTCAACTTACTGCTGCCAAGACAAGTAAGCTTCTGATGAGGCCTTTACTATTTTTATTACACATGAGATTTTTGCAGCCATCCTTTCATCAACAAGCCCAGGCACTGAGAGCGCCAGAGAAGAATATTGTTCTTATGTAACCGGAACCATCTAAATCAGGAAGCTTTCACCTTGCGCGATGCCCTAAATACCGAGAATGAGAGTAAGGGCCGTTTCTTGATTTCCTTCGTTGCCGTATAGCATCGACCGGACTACAGCTTTGGGTCCGATTGAAGCGAGGCCTTCGAGGTAGAGACTCCTTCTCGATGGTCTCGATTGAAGCCACACAGTCTCTCATTTTGCCTAAGAACTCACAACCAATCAGTAAATTAATTTGCGCTTTACTTTTACACCCTCCAGTACGCTCCATGCGGATTGCAACTAACTACAAATAAAAGGGCTCAACCCATTTGCAACTGAATTAAATTTTAATTTCAGTGGGAATAGCAGTGATTGAGAGTTGTCTTTGAGATGCACCTGGCCGATGATGGGTTAAATTGCAGCAATCACGCACCTGTGCGAAGATAAGCAAACATTCTTGAAGTTCACGGAGGCGGTGAAGGCCATGTTAGCTTCTCAGAAACTGAAGTAGTAGCCTTTAGTTTTCACCTTTTCGGAAACGATAAAAGGTTTAAGATCTGGTCACATCCATCATTTTCATGCAGAATGTTTATTTTACGATACTGTTCCCATAAATACAGCTGATAAAACAATCAACATGTCAATAAGTTTGATGTAAAAAGCACGGTAGCCGTCAGCAGTATTTGCTGTGGTAGGTTATCCGTCGGCTGTTAACAGGAGGACGTTCAAACAATGCTATTCCTACCTTACATTTGCCAGAAATTAAAATAAATTAACGGATTAGTGGAGAAAGACAGTTGTCAGGGTTCATGAGGCGAGTACGAAGCCAAGTCGACGAGCAAGTTCTCCCCTATCGCACTTTGGCTCGTTGGCCATCATGAGCTGAAAAACACGTTGATAGCCAAGGAGCCAAAATCTATAATCTCAACTAACTGCACGAAGCATGAATAACCTGTTTTGTCACTGACAATATTATTCTTAGCGTCGTGAAAAGAAGCGAAAACAACACACCAACAATGTACGAGTAATCGTATTGACATGTCTTTCTGCTTAATTCCTCAGCCATGGATAGTCTCATCTTGATTCTACTAGGCTATAAATATCCATGTTGGAGAACAACAACCACCATGGATAGCTGAGTGCAAGGCGTACGGTCAGAGACAGAGTTCCAAGAAGTATTTGGAAGGGTACGGTGCATCATAATGATGTAATACTGGATTATATGGTCGGTCAGCAACAGCAGCAAATGCTATAAGAAGATTAATTCGAGTTTTTCTCACTTATAAGCAGTTACCACAGTTCGAAATATTTCGATAAGAAAAGAATTTTAACTGTAGCTCCAATGTTTTATCCCAATCCTATTTCTTTATTCTCTACATACAATTTCATTTATCAAAGAATGATTATTGTAAGGAGCCAAATAAGCCAAATAAATTACACATGTACCGAGTACGTAACAAACTTGTTTGGCAAAAGAGAAGCAACAGCGACAAGCTTATAGACTTCGGCACGACTACGAGCGTGCGAACTCTGCGTTCCTGGTGATGATGACACGCGAGACGCCTTTCGCAATGTGAAGTTGCTGATGTAATATATTTTTGATATAATTTCGCCAGCTGAAGTCTGCTTGTCGATAAGAAGAAAAATGACACAAGTATGTTTCAAAAAACAGCACTCGTCTATGGTCAAACACATGTTGCACCACCAGTTCCATGAGATTTTCAACTCATAACGTACTGTAACTAGGGAATTTCCAAGTCCGTTGAATATCTAAAGAGGTCATCTTGAGGAAAAATGCACAAAATGCACTCGGCAGTTGGCGGGGAAGATGATTGGTGAGAAGCAACTCATAAACCGAGGATTTCCCAAGCTTCTTATAGCTGGCTGGAAGCGAACGAAGGTCTGCTGACGCACTGGTTACACAGTCTGGGATGCCCAGTCAACACAAGGTCAGCCCTAGGTTCACTTTCGTTTAACGTTAGATTGCAGCGGGCAAAGGTTAGGTGCGTTGCGGGACGTGCTGTTTCGTCTTGTTGAAAGATACGCACACAAAACTATGTAGTAGACTTATGTAAGAAGGTTATGGAGGGTTATGGTACTTTGTGAGGCAGACTTTGTAGCTTGTGCAGACATTGAGGTCAGCTATATAACGGACTTGTGTAAGAGGGTTATGGCCCTGTATGGGAAGGACTTTACACTGCATGCAGGCGGAGATGCAATACAACATTAGATATGGATAAGTAGGCACTTTTAAAAGAAAAAACTAAATACAATAATAATTTCATGGGAGAGGGTTATAGAACTTTGCAGGAGATTTTGAATTTTACGCAGAAGTATGCTTTTTTAAAACTTCCGAAAGAGAGCCACAGTATACTTTGTGAGATGTGTGAAAGACATCGTATTTCATGCGGATATCTTCAGTGGATTATTTATAGCAGCTTCAAGAGAGATATGGTCGAGAAAATATTAGCAAAATAGCAGGAACATCGTGTCGTAGAAAATAATTTTACATTTACTTGGCTGCAGTTCATGGACCAGATGAGGAGAAAAGGAATATTATCCGACAAATAATTTACCAAGCTAATTGCCCACGTCGAAAAATACGACAGTATTTTAAACGAGAGCCACTGCATCGCACGTAATACTGAGCAGAAGGAAAAGAGGGACCTGATAAAGGAGTAACTCGAACTACTCTTAGTTTCATTTTTACCAGGCTAATTTATTCTTTGCTATAGTTCATCTTGAATGCGGTGCTAAAATTATGTTTCGGAACGACTTTAACCAAAATAATTTCTACTTGCCCGTGAGTGTCATCATATATACTAGCCTTTTAAATCACGTTCATGGGTGTCATCAAACCGCCAGTGTAGTAACTACCAGATAACTTGCAGTGAGGGAGGTTGTCTTACCTACCATCATAATTTTACGCAAACAATTATTAGATAATACACAGTACTTATATCGAGCCTTTTACGATACCGATAATAATACCACAAGGTACCAGCATCAGTTCTCTGTGCTTTAAACTAAGCAATTGTGCTTCTCTCGGAAAAAGTGCGCAGCATTTTCAACAGAAACTGGAGATGTTTAGATAGCTTTGTTTTCTTCTCGAAACAAATCACTGTGACTCATAATTATTGCAAGTTTCCAATAACTGTTGAGAGAACACACTTTTAAACGTGTTTAGGGTGACTACAGGACAAATACTGTTTCCATCTGTTGGACATGCATGTATAATGATTGCGTACTTGTAACTTGTAAGTGGCAGGCATGTTCCAGAAGAACTTCTAGTTTTAAGAGCGTATGGGCACAAACAATTAATGTGCGTTCATGCTGGGTGTTGTTGTGCCCTGTGATCTGGCGCGTCGTCGCAGAGTTGGTGGGGTCTGTTTTTTGTATAAAATCTATAACTGCCCCAGTCATCCACTGTCTGAGTTTCTTCCGGATCCATTTGTTCGGGTGTGGTATACTCGGCGGACTGGTGCTCTTCATGAGTTTGCCTTGGAACCGTTACGATGCCGTACGGGCCAGTATCCATCGTGTGTGGATGTTTGGAATGGTCTTGATGGCTCTGTCTTTGCTGGTGCTGGTATTGGCAGCTTTAAACGATCTGTACACAGAGCTATTCCGTGATCTCGGATCTTCTTTTTTTCATTCTTTTGTTTTCTCCNATCTGGCGCATCGTCGCAGAGTTGGTGGGGTCTGTTTTTTGTATAAAATCTATAACTGCCCCAGTCATCTACTGTCTGAGTTTCTTCCGGATCCATTTGTTCGGGTGAGGTATACTCGGCGGACTTGTGCTCTTCATGAGCATGCCTTGGAACCGTTACGATGTCGTAGGGCCAGTATTCCCGTTCGTTTTTTCAATCGTGTGTGGATGTTTGGAATGGTCTTGATGGCTCTGTCTTTGCTGGTGCTGGTATTGGCAGCTTTAATCAATCTGTACACGTGAGCTATTCTGTGATCTCGGATCTTTTTTTTTCATTCTTTTGTTTTCTCCACCCGTTGGGCTGGTTGCGTGGGGGTTTGTTAACCTCATGGAGTTTCTCCGTTCCTACATCGCCAGTCTGGTGTGATTTAATAATAATAATAATAATAATAATAATAGCAATGCCTTTGAAGGTCAAATTTTCTTGTCGATAATAAGTATAGCACATATGGAGGACAAACACTTATCAGCAAATACGAATATACAATACAACAGAATCATTACAGCAAGCATATACTGTTGCCACGCTAATAAATGCCGGAATATTGTAAAGTTGAGAAACGAGCATATATCATTGTCATTAGCAAATTTTGAATTTAAGCCTTTCTATCCACGGCGTTGGCTGTGATCCAAAAAAGAAAGAAGAAGGGCAAGAAGTATGTCATTGGAGAGAGGCTTCCCGCGAAGTGTAGGATAAACGAACCTATAAAACGTAGCCGTACATACAGTACTAAATATGTCCTACATTTTATAGTCCAGCAAGTACTTACTTTTTCGTATGTTCGTAAGAACCTCCGTGGAGGCATCGGACGCACAGCAGTTGGCAGATGTTTCGAAATATTAAAACTCCAGGACGCTTACGTCACACCGACAGCCGCGTTGGAACGACAGGAGCCATTCAAAAGTCATGGTTGTGTCCGTATAATAACAGGCGTGATGGCGTCTTCTGATTAGAAACGGTTGACGAAGATTGCAGATGGTTGCGAGACCAACAGTCATTCGACGACTGAAACATGGAATGTAATACTGTAGGTATGTTCGTCTTCAATGAAAGACTGAATGATGTGAAATTTACAGTGCATGCATGTATATATGTTAGTCTAAAGCTGATACTCGGCGATTTTCATGAATGCGTAACATATAAGGTTGCCTTGACTTTGCGAATAATATCAACCATACAACGCCCAGCAGCTGTCAAAGAAGAGCGTTTATTCCCGGGAGAACCGAATTTTATCTGTTCCTTATATAGATCTAACAAGCGGACTCGGCCGTCAAAAGTGATGGTAACGTATGTGCGTTGGTACCAATTCTGTGTCATACATGTGATGCTGGTTCTTCTATGAAAGATTTAAACTTGCCACATCCGGAGATATTTAATAGACTAAAGTAGCGAGGGAAGCCAGGTCTTCTTCATCAGTGTAGTTGCCGTGCAAGGCATAAATCGATTGAGACAGTTACTCTAAATAAGTAGATCCCATTTGCTTTATCTTGTCGGGTACTTCAGTGACGAATGGTTTCAATGCTTTGGATCGAGCAAGTTTCAGGTATTAATGCAAAACGAAGCTCATTACCTTTGAGACGGTCTCGAGGCTGAATTAAGAGGATGCAGTTTAGAGCCGTCTCATGCACAGGCCTCGGAAAGTTCCAGACAAAACAAATGAGATTAGCTTATCTTTCTGGATTGGACCCAATCAATGATGCCTTCATTAAAGAAGAAGCTGTTCTGGCGCAGCATCGACCGCGCTAATTCTGTGATGCCTTTTTCATGACGGAACTAACCCAACAATCCGCAGTACGTCTTTCAAAACTGATATATAGATAGCCAAGCACCTCTCCACGAACTGAATGTATTCATTTCTTTCTATGCCGTACGTGAAGTTTATTCCATATATAACATATCCACAGAACACGTATAACATAACAAAACATTGCTAACTTTACTGTATTAGTGGAAATTGTTTGAAAATAATAAAGAAAAGAAAAATTGAAAATAAATATAGGATAATAAAGCAAACATACCCATGAGCAGAGAGTAACTACATAGAAACTACAAGTGGGACACAAAGTTACCATGCATGAACGAAGCTTAAGAGTTGTGGTATGAGTGTTTGAACTTCACAGTGCCTTTGCACAGGCGAATGTCGCCCGCCAAACAGCAAGCACAGAAAATTATTTCATTAACATTAGCATGCGAACAATGTTAGAGTGAAACGGCGACACGAACTGGTTAGTCGGATACCTTTAAAAAAATAATAATTTCTGAGTGAATATCTCAATACATATAGGTATGTAGGGGATGCAACATTCTTTTCGGTACCATTGCTATAACATATAATATATACAGTACATTGTCGAAGAATACAAAAGGGCTAAAAACCGATAAGCTTGCAAACGTTAGTCAGATTTTTTTATGGCTTGGGTAGTAACGTTTGTGCAGTGAGGAAATTGATAACAGAAATGCTTGTTTACAATGCAGCAACAATGTACTGCCATTCGTGCAGCAGAAGCATCGATCAAAGTTCGTTGTTCGACACGCAACTTTGGCCCATGTAATGCGATCTTTGTTTCAAGCTAAATTTATACAAGCGGTTACTACGACATACAGCCATTGCCTAGAGAGTAAACTGTTTGTTAACGTGCATTTTCTTCAGTATCTAACGGCAAGTTATTTTCACATTCTGCATGTTATGTACAACAAATGCTCACTTTTTCAGTAGGTAATCTTTATCCAATTTACCCGGAAGTATATCTTAAAGCAGGTTTGACAGAGTTTGCTTTCTTCAAATCCACACCAAAAATACTGGGTAAGGCTGATGATTTAACCTATATATACTGACGCTCACACTGAATAACTATCGTGTTTGTGTAGGTCAATGTTTGTATAGGTATATGAGGTACGCTTCCGCAGTGTGTGTTTTTGGTATGGTGTTACGGTGCTAGATATGAATTACTTGAAATTGGCACTTTCATAAATGCTGCTCTTTTGTACCATCAAATTATCTATAAAATAATTATACTAATCATCAATTATTATCTCGTATACCGTTGATACACCTAACGAGGTTTTCTTTTGCCTTAATTCTAGAATTTTGAAGATCTGTGCTGCGAAGAGAAGAAGTAGTCAGAGGTGAGAGTCGATTCGAGAGTCTCTAAATACAATTCGTTATGAAGAATTCATAAAAAGACATAAACTCTTATACCAGTACTGTTACTGTCAAGCTGAAGCGTTTAAGACACTCAATTAAATTGGGAAAATTTCAAGTGAATGTGTACGTATACCGTAATCTTGGAAGCGTAGTTCTCCCCAGACAAAATACACGATTCTTTTCACAAAATCTTTGAAATTTTTTCAATCTAAGTCGGTTTTACGTTATGTTATAACGGCGCCGACCCTCTTCAGGTATAGCATTCGACTTTAATACCTGTACTAAAAAAAAATACTATTATTAATTAAGACCGTATGTCTACTTGTAATATACCAGAAGCGTGAACTACTCGTCAAGCTCTATTCTAAGCTTTGTCATCGTTTTATTATAAGTGTTAAATATACATATATTATATACATGTCATTCTCAAGACTACTATATGATATTCGTAAAAGTATAGGCAGTGAGTGCTCTCTCAATCGGAAGTATATAAAAGGTATTGCAATTCTATATTAGCCATTGACTAAATGCCGGAATGCAATCTACATGTGCTAGTTAGGACTCATATATAAACTATTGTTTTGTACTCACCTCGCTACAAGTTTAGAGCTTAAGCTTCATTGCACTGGCACCACTTCAATATATACTCTGTTCCATTGCCACTTAGAAAGTTCAAGACACTGCCTGTCAAATTGTTACTATAATTCTTCGATCGCACACAATCATTGGAATCCGAATCGATATTAAAACCTATAGATACATGTCGCAAAAATATGAATGCATTCATGTACCTACGCATACTACAAAGTGGCGTTGTAACAAATTGGATGTTTCCACATCATAATTATACGAGCGTGGGAGATGTAGTATTTTAGAACAATTGCTCACAAATCATCATCATGCCAATTGTGAAGATTGTTTTTAAACATAAACAGGGGTCAAAGGAAATGTATGCACTGTATTGACATCGGCGTTAGAAATATCGTAGCTGTTTGTATGCGTCCCATTAAACTAAGAATGCTTAGCAAATTCTTGATAGAAAATTAATAGCAGACAAACAAAGCACAGAAATCTACTTCTCAACTCTGGCAGTTATGGCGGTTCATACGACAGATTTTTGGTCTCCGTACTCGGCGTCCGAATTTTTTTTTTTTTGTCTAATAAACACATCTTTCTAAAAAAAAGTATACCAATACGTCACCCCTCACCTCAGTTGACTTAGCAAGTATCACAAATATAGATCAGATATCTCTTCCAATTTGAACCGAATTAGAACTCAGAATACTGTGCTCATGTTGTACTACTTTAACGCTGCGAACAATGCATTCGATCGCTAAGTACTACTTACGGGAACCAAAAGATTGTCGTGTGAACATGCCATAAAAACGGACTTTAACGTTGTGCAAACGAAACAGTAGCTGAATAAACGTTCACTAATTTTTCAATGCATTCCAAACTGAACAATGGCTGAATTCTCTAGTATCACAGGGGATAGAAATGTTTAATCTTGGTGCCGTTCACACAACAGTTCTTTGAGCGTGTTTATTCAGCAGACCGTGTGAATGTGTTGTCGCGCCGTATAACAGCAGGAGAGTGTTCGACTATCAGGAGCCCGATGCTCAAACGCCTTATAAAGTAATGTTTACCGTAACTGTACAGCTGCAGGCACAAATGCGGAGACACAAAGGTTCAAGTTGCAACCATAATATTGTGAAAATCGGGATACAGAAGTGATAAATCAGAACAGCTGTATCGGTATTTTTTCAAAAAACTGTACGGTATACGTGACAGAAACTTTTCGAGACGTTTGAGTATCCGGCCCCAGATTCTAATTCACTATAAATTCGAGTAGATACAGTGATGCCTGCTAGGCCAGCTGATTACTGGCTGAATCTTCCGCTAGACACGCAGATCTGCTCAGAAAGTCGCAGCAGAAGTTTCGTACAATTAATGGAGACAAACATTCAAAAGACTCGTGTGACCCGGGCTTAATCCTAAATTTCTTATAAGAATTGTAGTATTAATATCGTCTACAAAATAAGACAATATGGGTTAACGGGCTGAGCTTCTTATTTTGTCCTGTAACAAGTATGCTATTTTAACGAATATCTGCAGTTAATAAGACAACGAAAGGTTAAAACGTATTCAGTAGATTTCACCACAGAGAGAAGATTAGCTTCACTACAGAATACGATTGTGACTTCAAGTAGAATCAAGCTGGTTAAAGCTATCCTATTGTTTGTTTACAGTCAATGTTGTTGCTCATCAAAGCTGCAAGATTGTACGAACAGTCTGACAAGCCAGCAGAGCTTGATGTTGGAATTGCTTAGGCTCTAATCAACGCTACATCGAACCCTAAGCAAAGCTACATATCCGGTGCCAGCAAACGATACGTGCAGTAGTGACTCTTGTACTGCAAAATGTACATAAATTTTTCAAAAATACACACAAACATAGCCTACAGTAAACCCTACTTTGCCGATTAACACTTGTTTGAAATACCATACATGTGTCACTGACGCCCGGTGTTTGACGGCTAACATTTTCATCTCATGCGCATTGTAAACAATGGTCTCCTAAGGGACGAGAAAGAAACCCGAAAGTAGTTAAGGGAAGGGTACTATGGTCTCTAAGGACAGCTTCCCGCTCGAGTAAATCATGAATCGGAAGAGCGAAAGATCGGCTTCACAAGATCTGGATACATCCGACAATCAGCCATTGCTAAAAATTCAAGCCAAACCTATCTCTTTGAGTAGTCGCCTAACTCACGATTAAACTCATATGATTAATAGTATGGACAAAGTTAGAGTGATCAGTGGCAACACTACCGCACACATTCACTACACAACCACACTCAACGAACGGTGACCCGTGAATGCTCGCTCGGCCTGGCGAGATGGGGCCCGGGCAGCTTGACCTCTGAGAGCGGCGGCTGCTGAGCTGTGCTTGGAGCACGGCGGGCTGGTGGAGCTGTGACGCGTTCTGGATTTTTGTGCTCATCTGATGACTGCCGGTGAAGGAGACGTGATCATGCTGGTTGCTATTTACTAAGAACTGGACAGGGCTAGTTTTTATGGATATGATGCCAGTGTGATCAATGAGGCTGAGGCCAGCCCAGTACACGCCAAATTCAGGCGCCTCGGCATTTACGCTAATTCCTGGGATGTAGCATGAAAATGGGGGCTAGGAAGAATGTTGAGGAATAGGATGACTGTGTGAAATTTCAACACGATCGCTGTCATTCCAAGAAAAGTCCAGAAGTAATTAGAGGTGGAATGGTGGTATGAGAGTTCTGTAAATTTATAATTACCAATATTTTTTATCACTACTAAATTGTTCACTGTAACGCAAAATAGACTGCAGGTGAGTCCCAATAATGACTCTCCTTGAATAATATATAATAGAAATATTCCTTTAATTCGGATACGAAACTAGGGTTTGCATTTCACAACGAATACTAAGCATTTTTGGTGCAGCGATTGTGCAAATGACGCGGGTAGCCGCAAGAAAGAATCCACCAGTTGATCCACCGGCACTCAGACGCTGCTGCGGAGGTACTGACCCTAACAATAAATATGGAAGGTGTGTGTGTCTGGGTGTAGTTATCGTATGCGCCTTCTGTGTGTGACGCCAAAGCTCTGCCAATGTGTGATCTACTGCAGCCGTTCACTCCTCTCGAATCAGCGGGCATCGATCTGAAACACGAGTAAGTATATATGGATTGCCACTTGTGTTGCGCCGCCAAATTATCCTTACCATTACATTTGCATCCTTACTGTACTTCCTAACCTCCAGTTATAAGATAGTTGAATGAGTTCACAGTTCTTCTTCTTCCATGCAAGTTGGACTTACTTACGCGTTGGAAAAGTAAATGAACTAGCTATTTACCTCTCGATTAAACGTTTCATAAATTATTGCTTCTGCATTTAATAATAGTCTAATTTAGTACTGAATATTCTAGCAGAAAGGTATATTATTATGAACAAAATAATTGAATACGAGAATTTATCTAGACATCAAGATAATTGTGTCAGGACTGTCACCACTGAAAGCCGAGATCACTCTGACGACTTTCGTCTACGTTATCAGCACAGAGCCGACTCAGCTAATCTGATTACGTTGTCGTGACTCTGACTGCAACTTGAAGTGCTTATGCATTGCGGTAGGAATACTAAAATGAGTGGAATACAAATTTTTTACGGATTTAAACTCACTCATGAAGAGAAGAGATAGTTGAAAGTTTACAAATTGGCACTTCCTGTGCTGGAAAAATTGCAGCGGCCGATGATATTTTCAAGAGTTTTATGGGCAGATTAATTACGCACCAGATGGAGCTTCCTCATGACCACCAAATCGCATTAGTTGAACATGCTCTAGAAATTAACTACGCTGATGAGAAAGACGAGAGTCCAAATTGTGAACCCGAATTAAGAGAACTAGCGAGAAATTAATAAAGTATTTTATAATCAAGATTGCCTATAAATTTGTGAAGCTGCAAGATTCCCTGTGCCATAGAGTTGGCATGTAAGCTAACGCTCCTATATGTGCCAAGTGTCTTTAGATTAAACATGCTAGCAACCATAGACGTCGTTAGGTCTACTTCAGCGGGCTTAAGCCCTTAATTATTTCTAAGCCCCCGTAATTTTTTTAAAATACTAGCGTGCCCGGCGGCTAAAAATGACGGTGAAGATTTCGTGATGATGTTTCTCCATTCCTGTGGGAAGCAATACACGTTTTTGTTTGTTTGTTTGTTTATTTGTTTGTTTGTTGCTTGTTTACTACACTATCGTTAATACCACTGCCTACTTAAAAGTACTTAAGACATGAGCATGATCGGCTGCGCACTTACTGAGCAGCGAGCCCCTTTTTACATTGACAGAGGTGAAAAAAAAATTTATTACTTTCTCAGGCAGTCAAGTACCACTCAAAGTATAAATTTCGACTCAGTGTCATGGATGAGCCAGCAGACTCGCACAAACCCATTTTCATTTCCTCAGTCCTATCTTTCATTCTTGGTAACGGTACTGCCACAGACACATGAACATGTCTTTTTTTTCACTGCTGGCAACAAATATTAGTGATCAGTAATTTAAAAAATACAACCACGAGACTGTGTTATAGGATGTGTCATTGTTGCCGCAGACAGTAGCTGACAATTTTCTATAGTTTATGTCATTAATGTTTTCTATAACATACGATAGAAAATTATTTTATCACTAACCACAAATATTTATCACAAGGTGTCGTGAAGTTACAGCTATGTATTCATTGTATTATTTAAGGGTCGCCAAAATTAAGCTTAAGTGTCTTGACTGGTTCATAACTTCAGAGAAGAGTTTTAGCTTTATCACTTAGAATTGGGTTCCAAGTAAAATAAATAAAATAAATACTTTATTAAGTACACATAGGGCACACGGCACAGATTAATGTGCTTGTGACTGGAGACTGGAAACAGTGTATACGCTGTCGTCGGCTCTACATGTTACACAGTTTTTAGCCTGGACCGTTATGGAACACATTGCTTAACGTGTAATCAGATTTTTCTATCTTGAGCTGGAGACTGGAGCACACTTTCTTGTCCTGATTTTGAGGCAATCAGTACACTTTTCAGTAAATACCATACAAACAAAACAAATATCATTTATTATCTCGTATACAGGGTACAATGGATACACCTATCGAGATTTTCTTTTTGCCTTAATTCAAGAATTTTGAAGATCCAGTTGCGTGAAGAGCAGGAGAAGCAGTCCGTGCTGAGAGTCAATTTAGGATCCCTCATCGTGCATCACCTGGCCTCTCGGTGCTGGAGTGCTCCACGCAGTGTAAATCCGTAGCGTGCCGTCCCGGGAGCGATTTTTTTCCTGAACCTTTCAGCAAGTACAGTCTCAAGGCAGCCAATGGCGTGGCAGGTCACAGGCCACAGTGGGAGGGGCGAAGGGTGATGCTCAGTGATGGTGTTGCANGACGTGATCATGCTGGTTGCTATTTACTAAGAACTGGACAGGGCTAGTTTTTATGGATATGATGCCAGTGTGATCAATGAGGCTGAGGCCAGCCCAGTACACGCCAAATTCAGGCGCCTCGGCATTTACGCTAATTCCTGCGATGTAGCATGAAAATGGGCGCTGGGAATAATGCTGAGGAATAGGATGACTGTGTGAAATTTCAACGCGATCGCTTCGCTGTCATTCCAAGAAAAGTCGAGAAGTAATTAGAGGTGGAATGGTGGTATGAGAGTTCTGTAAATTTATAATTACCAATATTTTTCATCACTACTGAATTGTTCACTGCCAACGAAAAATAGGCTACCGGTGAGTCCCAATAATGACTCTCCTTGAGTAATATACAATCGAAACATTCTTTTAATTCGAATACGAAACTAAGGTTTGCACTTCACAATGAATACTTATCATTTTTGGTGAAGCGATTGTGCAAAATGACGCGAGTAGCCGCAAGAAAGAATACAGCAGTTGATCCACCGGCACTCAGACGCTGCTGCGGAGGTACTGACCCTAACAATAAATATGGAAGGTATGTGTGTCTGGAGGCAGCAATCGTATGCGCCTTCCGTGTGTGACGCCAAAGCTCTGACAATGTGTGGTCGACTGCAGCCTTTCACTCCTCTGGAATCAGCGGGCATCGTTCTGAAACACGAATAAGTATATATATATGAATTCCCATTTGTGGTCCGCATCATTACTGTACTTCCTAGCCTCCAGTTGTAAGATAGTTGAATGAGTTCGCAGTTCTTCTTCCTTCAAGTTGAACTTATTTACGCATTGAAAACGTAAATAAACTAGCTATTTACCTATTTATTAAATTTTTCACAAACTATTGCTTCTGCATTTAATAATAGTCTAATTTCGTACTGAATATTCTAGCAGAAAGGAAAATTATTATAAACAAAATAACTAAATACGAGAATATATCTGGACATCCAGATAATTGTGTCAGAACTGTCACCACTGAAAGCCGCGTTCGCTCAGACGACTTTCGTCGGCGTTATCAGCATAGAGCCAACTCAGCTAATCTAATTAGGCTGTCGTGACTTTGACTGCAACTGGAAGCGTTTATACATTGCGGTAAGAATACTAAAATTAGTGAAATGGAAATTTTTACGGTTCTAACCTCACTTATAAAGAGAAGAGGTAGTTGACAGTTTACAATTGGCACTTCCTGTACTGGAAAAATTGCCGCGGTCGATGATATTTTCAAGAGTTTCATGGACAGCTTAATTACGCACAAGATGGAGCTTCCTCACGACAACGTAATCGCATTGGTTGAACATGCTCTACAATTTAAGTACGCTGATGAGAAAGACGAGAGTCCCAATTTTGAACGCGAATTAAGAGAACCAAAGAGAAAAAAAAAATAATGTATTTTATGATCGTGCTTGCCTATAAATTTGTGGAGCTGCAAGATTCCCTGTGCCATAGAGTTAGCATGAAAACTAACGCTCCTATTTGTGCCCAGTGTCTTTAGGTTAAACATGCTAGCAACAATAGACGCCGTTAGGTCCACTTCAGGAGGCTTAAGCCCTCAAACATTTCAAAGCTCCCGTAATTTTGTTTTGTTTTAAATACTAGCGGCCCCGGCGGCTAAAAATGAAGGTGAAAAAATCGTGATGATGTTTCTAGATTCCTGTGGGGAGCCATACATGTTTTTGTTTGTTTGTTGCTTGTTTGCCACTATCGTTAATACCACCGCTAACTTGAAAGAACTTAGGACATGAGCATGATCGGCTACGCACCTGCTGAGCAGCGAGCCCCTTCTTTTCATTTACTGAGGTGAAAAAAATTAATTACTTTCTCAGGCAGTCAAGTACCACTCGAAGTATTAATTTCGACTCAGTGTCATGGATGCGCCAGCAGACTTGCCCAAATCCAGTTTCATCTCCTCCTTCGTATCTTTTAGTCTTTGTAACGGTACTGCCACAGACGCATGAACATGTCTTCTTTTTTTGTACTGCTAGCAACAAATACTAGTAATCAATAATTTAAAAATACAACCATGAGACTATATTGAGTTCCAGTTCCAGTAGCAGGGTGATGTGCAACCCGCAACATCATATCTTTGAATCGATATGTAATAGGATGTGTCATTGTTGCCGTAGTTACTAGCCGAAAATTTTCTATAGTTTATGCCATCGATATTTTCTATAATACACGATAGAAAATTATTTTATCACCAACCACAAATATTTGTTGACAAGTTGTCGTAAAGTTGCAGATATGTATTCCTTGTATTATTTAAGGGCATGTTCGATAGGACGCCAAAATTAAGCTTTAGTGTGTTGACTGGTTCAAAATTTCAGAGAAAAGCTTTAGCTTCATCACTAAGAATTGTGTTCCAAGTAAAATAAACGAAGTAAATACTTTATTAAGTACACATAGGTAAAGCATACGGTACAGATTAATACTAACGTTACAGTACAAAGAACAGGTAATACTGTCATTACATGATAACAAACTACCCTGCATTGCAGCCCATTGTTTGGCTTGTGTCTGGAAATAATGTACGCTGTCGTCAGTTCTATATGTTAGACAGTTTGTACCCTGTACCGTTATGGATCACATTGCTTAACGTGTTATCAGATTTTTCTATCCTGAGCTGGAGACTGAGAGCACATTTTCTTGTCCTGATTTTGAGGCAATCAGTATACTTTTCAGTAAATATTATAGCTGCACTGATTGACCTCGGCACATTCATCAGATGCCAAAATAAATAGCTATAAGCTACATGTAGCCGTAGGCATCCAATCGACTTTTGCTTAAAAGTCGACAAACGCGAGTTACAGAACAGGGACAGCAATTGCTCCGAAACAGCAGGCATTTGACGTCTTCCGAGCAGTGGCCAAGTGCTAGAAGCAACGCGATTAAGTTAAGCTTGCTCCATTTTACGGTGCAAGATGTGGTTTCTGGAGGTATCAACGGTAACTAAATAAAAATAAAATTAGGGTAAACGCCTGAAACTCGATTCAGCGGGTCGAAGCCAGTACACCTGCCTGAAGTTTTGAACAAGTTAAGCCTTAAAGGCTTAATTTTGGCACCCAACAGACGCTCTGTTTAATTTACCCTGACTGCAACAAAGACTCGTTCGAACTGAGTGGTCGCTCCGAGGTAAGTCCAATCAAACTTGACTTACCTGGAACTTCCAACAGGAACTTTAGCTAAATCTCACTGAAGCGAACTGTAGGACTCGTTGGTGTTAGAGGCGTTCTGATTTTGTTGGAACGACGGAAAAGTCAATTTTACCGTTTTACGGACTAACATTGAGTTCTTGGACGTCTCACGCGTAATCGATTCAGGCGGTGTCATCTTGGAACTTGAAGGGGGGGGAGTTTGAAGCCCCTGTTAATGAGCCATACCCCCGCTCAGCCCCTAATGTTACTATCATGTAACCAACAAACGTGTGAAACCCCGGCACATGTTGATCCAGTCCCCCGCCCCGTTCAGCTCCCCCAGTATACGATGGATTACAAACGCGTTCGATTGAGCGTCGAAATTAAGCCTTCCAGATTTGACTTGTCCGAAACTTTACGCAGAAGCTTTGGTTCAAATGGGCGTAGGATCCGGAGAGCAAAGATGAGAAGGGGGGGGGGGGAACCGTCCTTCTGGGTTCGGGTGACTGCAGGAATTCGGGCTAATGGCGTTCGGGCATTTTATGGAGAGATAGAAAAATCAACATTTATAGAAAACAATGTTCGATGTACAAATATTGCATGATGTATACCATGTCCCTTGTGAGCCATATATCTAAGCCTTCAAAATGTAGTTTTTCTTGACATAGTATTGAAGTATTAGTGTTTCGGTTTGAAACACATGAGATCATGTCTGCATTGACGTATTATCTTCTTGAATAAAGAATTACAATAATCGAAATTAGTTACGCTATGCGCTTTCTTTTTAATTTTTGTCACAATATTGGTCACCTAGCAGTTGTTTGATGGTTTCACTCCGATATGCAGCAAATTAAAGAAGTTCTTGAAGTTGTAAAATTCGGTCAACCCCTCCCACCTCCAACCAAACTTTACCCCCCACGTCTATGATGACTGTCACTTTGAATCGTGTTGCGAGTGCTAGAAGTTACTTACACGATTACTTTGAGCCTCAAAACTCCAGTTTACGAAGCCAGATAAAGTTGCTAGAAGTCTCAAGAAATTTAAAAATGAAATAGACATATTACAGTTACAAATATGTTGAACTTACGACATTAATTCAGCTCTATGACTACAGCTTAGTTAGATGTGATGGACAAGATTTCTAAATCTGTAAATAACGGTCTTTTGGAAGCGTAACATAATTACAAAATCTGCAATCTGCCCTATTTTCCATCCATTTCATTTGGAGCTTGATACGAAACACAGGATTATATAAACCTCTTTTCATATCAACACACGACGGTGCTGATTATATTGGTTTGATAAGACTAGGTATAGTACACACGCTAGTCAAAAGACGAGTTTCGTTCTCTCCGCGTCCGAATGCGGTAATTGCTGTTGTTTGGATTTAAATAGCACAGACTTGCAAAATATGTTGAGTCGTAATTCCCTAAAACTATGAAGAGAAGTCTGAAAATTTCATTAACGGTACTTACTGAGCAATTTGAACCGACGACAAGCATTTTATATTCTAAACTCAAATTTGTGCTCACGAGAGGTCAGCAAAATGTTCGAATGATTAAATGAGGAAACTCGCTCTTTTCACTAGTGTATATACTGTATGTAAATACCAGCCATTACGTGTAAAACGGATATGATCTATCATTGTTCAAAAATGTTTATGTAAATATAAGTTAACGTTTCAAAAGATCTTGGCCGCCCAATTAAGTTATCATGTTTTAATTAAGCGCCATCGTCTTGCGTCGTTCAGGCTGTTTTGAAGCTACGTACGTCTTAAAGAGACATTATTTTCGGTAGACAAGCAAAACTGTCATACTACTGACAATACGGGCGCTTCTCAGTAAAAGGCTGTCACATAATGTATTAGAGCATAAAAACATTGGGTTAAGGTAATATTTACATTGGTCTGTTATTAAATAACAAACTGAAGGAAAATTGCACATCATTACTTCGTCTCATTACTACTGCTACCCTCGAGAGTGTAAAAAATGCAGTTCAGTTTAAATTGATAGGCGAGTGCAGACATACGGACTAGATAAATGACGAGGAAGGAGGTATGGAAGAAAAGTCAACTCTAGTATGGTTACAAGAATAAAGAATGTCCTATGAATGAATGTTGGCATGATGGAAGTAGAGGTGGCGACCTGCTATTCCAAGCACGGTTTCAGGCTCTCAGTGTGAATGCTCGCACCTATCGGTGGAATGAAAGAGGAAGTCGTGTGTGCCAAATGTGTGGCCAGGGATGTCGCGAAGTATATAACATTGGGGGGGGGGAGGAGGGCACTGAAAAATACCGACTGACGCCAACTATCAGTAATATTAATATTACCGACTGATCGGTAGTCATGATACTGCTGTTGTGTACTTATTTCGTAGTTCTGTAGATGAGTTCGAAGTTTCGTTCCCCTGAAGACGGGCTACGTTTAGTAGTT
>LQNS02278182.1:5132928-5162019 GCA_001587735.2 Parhyale hawaiensis
AACGTCCGTTATATAGGGATCTCTCTCTAAACCGGAAATCTCCTTATAACGGACGAAAAATTTCTGAGGCTCCCCCCGAGGTGTCCGTTATAGAGAGAGTTTACTGTATGTGGAAAATGCGTTGAATCACCCCGGTCGACGCTACACAGGAAATAAACACACATATACCAGCTACCAACAGCCCAAGTTTTGCTATTCTAGCATCATTAGAATTCAAGTAGCCCTAATCACAAATTGAAAAGAAAACAGGGTGTCAGGAAAATTAATTTTCATAGGGTGATTTTCACAGTGTCTCAATAAAATTTTTTTTAAATACTAAGAAACATGCTAGTTTTGATACTTAGTTTGTGATTAGACAACATTATAGGCTTTCATATGGTATATAACTCAGCTCTGTCCATGCCTTTTTCCCTTGTTTTTTTTTTGCAGTTCGCCATCTCCGCCCCTTCACTTTGCCAAAATCTCCACCCCGGAATACACTAAATGGTGTAAGGAAACATTGCTCATGAATGAAAGATTAATATCTGTGCAATCTTAGATAGATGTCTTGTGGTCTTGCAATAAGGTTTTGTACATGAAAAAATTCATAAGTAAGGAGTGGTAAACAATCAATTTTTTCCTATCTAAAAAACTTCACCAGGGCAGAAAAATTGCAGCAGTCCAGAGTGAAATGGAGCACACCATCATCTATGGCATTCAATATGAGCTTCCACTTCGAGACATTCAAGACCCTGTTTAAAAATATGTGCATTGCGAGTGGTCAAAAAAAAATTATTTATGTGTCTTGTTTTTTGTGGGGTGACTTTGGACACCAGTCTGTGCTAAATAGCTGGTATCGTATCAGCTAGTGGAGTTACCTACCAAGCAGGGGGCGTAATGATGTCTATAATCATAATGTAAGTCAAACATGGCATGTCCTTTGCTTGTAACCAGGATTGCGGAGTCGTAGGGTTCAAGGTCCGACTCCAACTCCTGGTCCTCAAAATTTTCCGACTCCGACTCCTAGGTCCAACTAGTAGATATTTGATGTAAACATTAAACATGTCCAAATAATTTTTGCTAATATAAACATATATCAAGTTAAAGATGTTAGGCGTTTTGTACATTAACCATGATATTTTGCATCATTTGGGATATTAAAGTGAGGACATGAAGACATTAAGCAAATTTTGGTAAAACTCTTGCACCTGGTACATTATGTGAGGAGGGAGGGGATGGGCAAAATACTCAGTTTCCTACCAATTGTTCTGAAATTTACGTAGTGTATGTATTTTTGAAGAAGAAACACATTTTACTTGTACAATTTCTTTGATTTAGGCCTTATTTTTTGAGATAATGGAAGTATATACAGTAGGTATAATATTCCTATGCATATTTTCTAAATTTCAAAGGAATAGAACTCAATGAGTTTTCATACTACAATATAAACAATGGCATTTTTGGAATCCTTGAAACATTCTTAACTAAACTACTGAGCTGGCCTCTCCATTTTCTATTCTGTCCAATCAGTACCTACTAACTGAAACATATTGGGGAAAATCAGTTATCGGCGGCATTGAAAAAAGGGGCTAAAATGAAAAATCCTGCTGTATAGTTTTCTTAGGAATGCTTCAGGGATTCTAAAACTGTTGATATTTTTATTGTATCATGAAAACTCATTGAGTTCTATTCCTTTGTAATTTAAAAAAATATATGGATATATATTCATATATATTTCCATTATCTCAAAAACTAAAGCCTCAAAAAAAAAAAAATTGTGGGAGTAAATTGTGTTTCTTTTTCAAACATACATATACTATGCAAATTTCGGAACAATCTGTCTAAAATTGCTCATTTTGCCCCCCCCCCATGCCCCCCTCACATAATGTACAAGGTGCAAAAGTTCTACCCAACATTTTCTCAATGGCCTCATCAGATGGAATAGGAAAATACATGCTAGCTATAGCTGTAAAAGAGAAATGTGCAAAAAAAATATCCACATTTACATTTTTTTTTAATTTGTGACTGAAAATTTAGAATTGAATGATATTTTTGTTTATAAATGGCATCCCGGAGTCGGACTAAAAATTCCGACTCCTAGAGCAAGTGAGATTCCGACTCCGGCCGACTCAGACTCTGCAACCCTGGTTTTTTCCCAGGTTACGTACGTTGTTGGGTCTAGCTTCGAATGGAGTTGTAAAAATTTACCTCAATTTTCAGCAAGCTATCATCAGAAATATTGAGAAAAGACGGAGAAAACTTCAACTGTATATCAGATGCCATTTCCAAGATCTGGCAGAATTAGAAATTCAGTAAAACCCCTCTAATCCACGCCTCAATAATCCGAAACCCTCCCTAATCCGAACATCTCATTATAGTTCGAAATGCTATCTGAACAAGTGAGCATTTTTCGGATTAATGGGGTAAAGTACGGAGTCCCTACAAATACCTGAGTAATCTGGGCGAGGTGCTGCGCAGAAGGTATGAACAATCCCTCTATAATCCGTATTAGTGCGGAGTAAAGAGGTTTTTTCGGATTTGTAAGTACCCTGGTAATCCAAAATCCCTGCTAATCCGTCACCCCCTTCCCCCGTGCTGTGCAAATTGGAGGAGTTGACTGTATTGCAAAAATTTCACCAAATATATTTTTATTCATATCTGCTAGCTAGCATACCTACTTTTCAATCTGCTACAATGATTCTGATAGCAATATCACATAAGAAAGTTGTTTCTGTTGATCTTCATTTAATGAAATGCCTGAGTTCCCCTAATGGGGTGTAGAATGGGCTATGGCTAGGCCATAAGGTTAGGATTACCTGTCCTATGTTATGGAGAACAGTGCTCCCACTTCCAGGGAGACTTTGTAGGCTTTTAGCCAGGCCTTCAGGATGTTAGGGCTGCAGTTGGGGGGGGATTTGAGGGGGAGTCTGGAAGCTACTAGCTCCTGGAGTTGAAGGCAGAGTCAGAATTTAGAGCGAACAAGAACCACTTTATGGAATATCTCAAATTTTTAAACATTTATTCATAATTATTAGTCTTGAATTGTACGAATAATTCAAGTATTGAAAATGTGCATAAATACGGTTTTTGACTCAATCCATGTGTTTGTTATTGACTGTGGAGTGGCTTCATAGATGGTCCATGCCAAATTTTGCCAAATGCTATTTTTTTATGAACTACTGTAACTATAATTTTAGTTCCACAGTGTGGAAATAATACTTTTGTTGGAAATGCTAACAAAAGGTTTTTGTATGCTGAAGCAGGTATAGAGTACCATAGGCTATGGCTATTTTTGGCATTCAGTTCTTCCCTTGTATAAGCTGTTTTTCAGGGTGGTAAATTATTGTTGAATTATAAATTTGCTGGTATGGTTATATGATGTCCTGAATGGTAGCATGGTAGGTACTAATGATACGAGGTACCTATTGTATATGTGATAAAAATACTCTCTTGAGCTTAATATGTGTGTAGCTATACAGCTATCTCGGTAAAAAGCAGTTGGACAATACTAATGGTTACGTTGTGCGCGATCGATCGATCGCGCTGCGCAAACGATCGATCGATCGTTCAAACGCCTAACCTAACGTAACCTTGCCTAACCTAACCCAACCTAACCTAACCCCATCTCACCATTGACTAAAATTGACGGTGCCCGAAATTTTGAAATTAAAAAAAAAACAGGCCTTGCCTCCCTTAACCTACCCGATATACTCAGAAATAGGGGAAAGTTGAAGAAAAACATTAAATTAGGCGTTTGAACGATCGATCGTTTGCGCAGCGCGGTCGATGGATCGCGCGATCGAGCAATCGCGCAAATCCATCGATCGCGCACAACATTTACATTAGATGCTAATTGTATGAAGGAGTGAGAAAAACTTGAGAACTAGGTGCTGGATTTAGAAAAACTGGAGGGCCAAGAGTCTGTGTTGGAGTCTGACTTGTAAAGGGTGTGGCACTGAAACTTTGCTACTTTGAAGGGTTAATAAAAAAATAACTCTGATATCGTTATAATTCGGTCTACATCCCATCATCCATTCTTTAATTTTGTTTAACAGTTTTAAAGATGACCTTGGCCAAGTCACGGCCTCCATTGTCAATGCACTGAGCTACCCGATTCTTGAAGTATTGTTCAACTCTTTTTTGAGCATCTTCTTGAGAGGCGATCTTATGATAAACAGCGTTTAACCCTTTATGACCTGAATTATGATGCATATGGATAAAAAAATATTTATTGTCATTTTTAGTTAGTTTAGGGGGTAATGATACTACAGTTATCTTCAAATGGAAAAAAAGTACATTATATNGTGTTTCTTTTTCAAACATACATATACTATGCAAATTTCAGAACAATCTGTCTAAAATTGCTCATTTTGCCCCCCTCACATAATGTACAAGGTGCAAAAGTTCTACCCAACATTTTCTCAATGGCCTCATCACATGGAATAGGAAAATGCATGCTAGCTATAGCTGTAAAAGAGAAATGTGCAAAAAAATATCCACATTTACATTTTTTTCAATTTGTGACTGAAAATTTAGAATTGAATGATATTTTTGTTTATAAATGGCATCCCGGAGTCGGACTAAAAATTCCGACTCCTAGGGCAAGTGAGATTCCGACTCAGACTCCGCAACCCTGGTTTTTTCCCAGGTTACGTACGTTGTTGGGTTGTAAAATTTACCTCAATTTTCAGCAGGCTATCATCAGAAATATTGAGAAAAGACTGAGAAAACTTCAACTGTATATCAGATGCCATTTCCAAGATCTGGCAGAATTAGAAATACAGTAAAACCCCTCTAATCCACACCTCACTAATCCGAAACCCTCCGTAATCCGAACATCTCATTATAGTTCGAAATGCTATCTGAACAAGTGATCATTTTTCGGCTTAATGGGGTAAAGTATGGAGTCCCTACAAATACCTGAGTAATCCGTGCAAGGCGCTTCTCATTTTTTGGATAAAAGAGGTGATGAGCAAAAAATCTGGGCGAGGTGCTGCGCAGAAGGTATGAACAATCTCTCTATAATCCGTATTAGTGCCGAGTAAAGAGGTTTTTTCGGATTTGTAAGTACCCCGGTTATCCAAAATCCCTGCTAATCCGTCACCCCCTCCCCCCCGTGCTGTGCGAATTGGAGGAGTTTACTGTATTGCAAAAATTTCACCAAATATATTTTTATTCATATCTCCTAGCTAGCATACCTACTTTTCAATCTGCTACAATGATTCTGATAGCAATATCACAGAAGAAAGTTGTTTCTGTTGATCTTCATTTAATGAAATGCCTGAGTTCCCCTAATGGGGTGTAGAATGGGCTATGGCTAGGCCATAAGGTTAGGATTACCTGTCCTATGTAATGGAGAACAGTGCTCCCACTCCCAGGGAGACTTTGTAGGCTTTTAGCCAGGCCTTCAGGATGTTAGGGCTGCAGTTGGGGGATTTGAGGGGGAGTCTGGAAGCTACTAGCTCCTGGAGTTGAAGGCAGAGTCACAATTTAGAGCTAACGAGAACCACTTATGGAATATCTCAAATTTTTAAACATTTATTCATAATTCTTAGTCTTGAATTGTACGAATAATTCAAGTATTGAAAATGTGCATGAATACTGTTCTTGACTTAGCCTAATCCATGTGTTAGTTGACTGTGGAGTAGCTACGTAGATGGTCCATGCCAAATCTTGCCAAATGCTGTTTTGTTATGAACTAACTATAATTTTAGTTCCACATTGTGGAAATAATAATTTTATTGAAAATGCTAACAAAATGTTTTTGTATGCTTAAGCTGGTGTAGAGTACCATAGGCTATGGCTATTTTTGGCATTCAATTCTTGGCTTGTATAAGCTGTTTTTCAGGGTGGTAAATTATTGTTGAATTATTGTTGAATTATAAATTTGCTGGTATGGTTATTTGATGTCCTGAATGGTAGCATGGTAGGTACTAATGATACGAGGTACCTATTGTATACCTATGTGATAAAAATACTCTCTTGAGCTTAATATGTGTGTAGCTATATAGCTATCTCGGTAAAAAGCAGTAGGACAATATTAATGGTTACGTTGTGCGCGATCGATCGATCGCGCTGCGCAAACGATCGATCGTTCAAACGCCTAACCTAACGTAACCTTGCCTAACCTAACCCCATCTCACCATTGACTAAAATTGACGGTGCCCGAAATTTTAAAATTTAAAAAAAAAAAAACAGGCCTTGCCTCCCTTAACCTACCCGATATACTCAGAAATAGGGGAAAGTTCAAGAAAAACATAAAGTTAGGCGTTTGAACGATCGATCGTTTGCGCAGCGCGGTCGATGGATCGCACGATCGAGCGATCGCGCAAATCCATCGATCGCGCACAACATTTACATTAGATGCTAATTGTATGAAGGAGTGAGAAAAACTCGAGAACTAGGTGCTGGATTTAGAAAAACTGGAGGGCCAAGAGTCTGTGTTGGAGTCGGACTTGTAAAGGGTGTGGCACTGAAACTTTGCTACTTTGAAGGGTTTATAAAAAAATAACACTGATATCGTTATAATTCGGTCTACATCCCATCATCCATTCTTTAAATTTAACAGTTTTAAAGATGACGTTGGCCAAGTCAAGGCCTCCATTGTCAATGCACTATGCTACCAGATTCTTGAAGTTTTGTTCAACTCTATTGAGCATCTTCTTGAGAGGCGATCTTATGATAAACAGCGTTAAACAGGCTCGTTGCTGAACCGCCCTCGGCATAATGCGCACATCTTGAGACTGTTTCCATTTGTTCATTCGAATCGCAAACCCACTTGAAATCATTTCTGAGTTCTGTGGATTCGCCTTAGTCGATGTAATGTTTTTGTTTAAACTGACCTGAGAGCAGTTTGATCAGCGGGAAATGCAGTAGGACTCGCATAAGTTCAAACAATTTACCGAACATCTGCTCTCACACTAGGTAGGTTAGCAATTTCCATACGGTGATTTGGATTATTGTATGTGATGCCTAAACTTCTGTTCAACAGGAAATGCTAATTTATACGGGTATCATATAACTTGGAATTGAGGTTCAATATGGCCAATCGGGGATGCTTTGTATGTCTAAATAGTATTTGCCCCCAAAATAGATTCTTACTCATTCGCACGTCAGTCTGACTTTCTATTAGCCTAACACGCTCCATTTTCTTGCTAGTAAAATTCTTCGTAGAATCGTGGACGGCTATTTGAGTATATTTGTCAGGGTGGTTTAGGCTTTAGAGTGTTTCTCAAGACAGTGTTTTGGGCCCCTTTCTGTTCGTTTTTATTCTAGCGACGTGCACTTTCGCCCTGGAGAACACTGTGATCAATTGTACCAATTCTACTTTGTTAGCGGTGATTCAGGCCCCCAATATGCATGAGGCTGTTTCTCAGTCGCTGAACGAAATTTTGTCGCGAATAAGAGTATGGTGCTCGTCGTGGAGTATGAAACTGAATGGAGATAAAAGCATATCTGTGATTGTCATTCGGTCTCGTACGCTTTCACCCCTGCATCCTCGTACGTTTTCACGTTCTTCGAGTGAGTTCGTGTTCTGGGTCTGGGCTTCAGCTGCCGCCTGGCATCTCAGCGGTTAGATCGACTTTTTGGTTCTGCCAGTCGCCAGTGTATCCAGAACAACCTGGTGTACTAGTCCCATAAAGTGAGTGTTATTTACCTTTGCATGAGAGATATTGGCGACATTCATCAGTTCCTGCTTTTATGGCCTTTGGAAGAAACACGAGCTGCGGGTTAGGCCCATTCCTTGACACGACAGACTGTTACCGAAAGATACAAAGGATAAGTTTTCTCCTGTTCATAGGATACTAAGGCGAATGAGAATATCGCCATTTAATCTTCTTAGTTGAACGCCAGCTGTATTTCATGCAGAGTAATATCATTCGACCTCACTGTGGCCTGCTAAACAGTACGCTCACAGATGTCTGTTCTTGCTTACCTCTAATTTATACCTACCCTAGCCAAACCAGATCCCTGCTGCAGTTTTGAAGTAACCGCCTCTCTTGTGGCTCGTAGTAGCAGTTGGATGATGGTTGTGTGCGTGTGTATGTACGTGTTAGTTGCCAGTTGCGCCGTTTGTGCCGTCAGCCACTGACTGACTGGGCCACTGGCTCGCTTCGTTCCCCCGTTCGCTCAGTTTGAACTGACGAGTGGTTGTGAGGAGCGGTGTGTAGCGCGGCCTAGCGTTTTCCTGGTGTAGTAACTTGCCACATTAATCTCCACGCGTCTTTGCTGGCTGTTTTAATAATCCCGGTGCAATACTTCAGTTACGAAGCCTATTTTTGTGCTAACGATACCATCTAATTGGTTTTAGCAGCTCTAAAATCCAGAAGCATTCATAGAGAAGTAGAGGTAAGTTCTTGCCCAGATCTTTCAGTGGTCAATCGACGACAAAAAAAAAAAATTGAGGCTGTTTTCAGATACGAGGATTCTGCATCTTGTTTCGACTCGAAGCGTTTTTTATTGTGTCCACTTGTTTCTCCTTAAAATTTTAATTACTCTGCAGATGGGAAGAATTGCCGAAAAGTTGGGATTTAATTTGCTCTACGATTTTACTTGCTCTTTGTCGATCTTCATTTTCTTTTCAAGGAAAATTTGCTTAATTTAATAAGGAATTATTGTTTTTATCGATACTGATTTGTCTTTGATGGTGGTTAGAGCTATATCCGTTTCGCCAACGCCGCTTGTATTCGACATCCGTATTATTATTTCTTCGTTTCGTATTATTAACAGCCGCCGTTCTTATTTCTTGCCAGTAGTAGCGCGCTTGCCACTCGTGACCAATAGAATTCTGCTGAGTTTGCATTAGCTACACCTGAGACCTTCCGGCAGGAAGCCGAGATACTATAGGCAGTGTGCCACTGAAGCGCTAGTAAAATTTCTACCGCTACTTCGAGCTAAAAATCGCAACGAATTCGACGCGATGCGACTTCGCGTTGCTGCGTTAACTAGCCTAGCTATCATTCTACGTACTTGGTCTGTACCGAAAACATTGCATTTGCGAGAGTTGCGTTGTATTTTTTGCAGCTCGACGCTCTTTATGGTCGTAATAACTTATCCATGTACAAGTTTAAATTGTAGAGAAAAGTACGCGGTGCCAGTACGCGTTTTTAGACATAACGCGTTTCTTTCGTTAATTGGCAATTGGTGAAGATTTTTGTCGCGACAGTACAATAAGAAAATGACGCATCTTGCATCCAAGACCAACAATCATTACCTTCCTAATTCAATAAGAGACAGCGCTACCTACGTTTACACACGAGCATGTTTGCCCTACTCGATGTGTGGTTGACTCCCTTAGGAGCTAAAAGGGTTAATATTTGTCTTATCCCCCACTCGAGTTAAGGATAAGAAAGTGATTTCTGGCATAATTGAAGCATGCTGAAAATGAAAATGACATCCATTTTTTCGTGGAAATTAGGCAAACCAGGCCTACGCCTCATCTAACCTGCCCAATATTATGAAGGGGTTTATGCCAAACTACCCGCCAGTATGGCCTAGAGAGCGGTGAATCTGATGGGCTTAGTATGCCCCACTACCCGACAGTGCGGCCTACCGAGGAGTGAATTTGGCTCCTACGCATACGCGTGTAACCTAACCTAAAGCAGCAGCGTGTTCCGACAGGTCAATTAAGAAGTTGAAAAGACGAAAATTTTATAAATCAAAACAGAATTTCCACAAATAAAGACCAATATGTTCTGAATCAGTAATTTTCAACGTATCAAACTGTATTAATATAATTCTGAAGTTCGAGTGGGGGATAAGACGAATATTAGCCGCTAAAAGCAAGGACATCTCTAAACAGAGAGTAAACTTTGGCTAAAAGTGGAAAACTTACAAGCGATAAAAGTATGTGGTATAATATAAAGCTTACATTGTAACTAGCGGTAATCTTGTAGGTGGCAGTGCATTTTATCGTGCTGCGTTCGTCACATTTGTTCCGTTGGTTCTGGTGTGAGTTAGGCTACCTACTACACCGTATTCTCTCTTGGTGTTATTCCTTGTGTTGGCCAGCTGTCGCGTGTTGCCAAACTGGTGCGTGTGCTGGCGGGTATTTGTGTCAGTATACTTTAATATAATGAAACAACCCGTTGACGGGCATCGTTCAATTTTCTGCAATTACCTAGATATTAATGGTGTTGTACCTACGGGGTAATAAAGCTTGCCTTTGGGCGATAATTGGTTGAGATACTAAACATATTATGAATAACCCAGCTGATTAATTTAATTGTACCCGCCATGTTCAAGCCACTATCTGTTGAATTTTTAACAAATATGGGGGCTATTTTTTTTTTCAAACTCGTACCTACTCGAAATAACTTTTCCTATCGCTATAACCGTCTCGTAATACCCAATGAAATCCATTTGAGCTACTAATAAGAAGAAGCGCTTTCCGATCGGATAATGAAGTCATGGTCGTTTGTATGCAGCTGACGTCGGTGGAAGACGCTCCTTGACGAGCTGACACTCCTTACTCTAGTGGCTGACACTGCTGCATCTTGTCAGCTTCCTGACGATCCCTCAGCCGTGATGTCATCCTCTGCAGAGCTTGAGTCGGCCTGTGTCTACGCATCATTTATTTATACTCGTGTGCTGCTCAATAGATACCTGCCAGTTAATGGTACAAGTTTACGGCGCCCATATTGTAAGAGTTGCAGTTTTTGTAAGACTAGCACATTAAAACGTAGCCAGGTTGACCTTACGTAATTTGTTTGAAAATCGGCCTGAAGCAGCTGTGAACGCCGACAGTCTCATAATTTTTCAAATTTGATCTATAAACGTGCCTGGGTTATGTTCATGCTGATTTTTGTTACTTCCTGAATGGCTGAACGTTCAAGCGTCATAATTTTGCTTTACTTGGAATAGCCTCGTCTTACTCAAGTTGTGCCACCTCGCTAATAGTGTTTTTCTCCTGTAGGAAGAACACTTATGTAGCGAAACAGTGCGCCTTGAATGAAATTGGGCTAACTTAATCAGACGCAACATATTACCAACCAAATGCCAAGGATTCTCTTATTAGAAACGTAATTGATGCTGAATCTTGAAAGTTTTTACCGCAATTTCTCCTGCTGAGAATCTATCACAAGTTTAGGAAGTAAAACAAACTTTGGGAATGTAGTAATCGCATGAAATTTTGACATTTGAAAAAGAATGGCATGACAGTGCGCAACAGGGATGCGAACATGAGTACGGTATAGCTAGGCCCTAGGTATAGCTTTTACACGACCTAGGGTCTGTCTACTGGAGGAGTGTAAGAACTTGTGGTCCCCTATAGTGATCTCGTTAGTTAGTTACGGTCAATACCGTAAAGGTTAGCCGTAAATTTTGTACGAAAAGGACAACAACGCAACAAAAGTTCCTTGAAAGTTTACACGGTTCCATGATTTTTTTTTTAACAGTTTACTGTTATTTTGCGACGGATCCATAAATCTGTAAAGGAAATGACTCTAGTTTTCGGTAGCATCGTATTAACGAAAATGGTCTGTAATTTTATTATTGTTTTTCACTATGGCAGCAGGAATAGGTAGCATCTAAATTAAAAAGAAAAAAAAAAAATCGTAAAAATTTGCGTATTTTTACAATGTATCCTTAGCATCGAATATCCCATTCTCCAGTCTTAATCTAATTTCGACCAGGACTGTGTTATAGGTACCTAGTTTACATCTTAGTGAAGGTTGGCGCAGTAACTATATATGTAGGTACTTCTCTTTCATAACCTATCACTACGATAATTCTGTGAGCGCGATAACCAATCAACAATCAGACATTGCTGCTGTATCAGCAGCTCTAACCACAATATACCGAACTCGTCCCAGGCTCCATTGTCTTTCTACCATTGTGGGATATTTTTTTTTCTTCATGATCATTCTCTCACTAGGCGTCCCTGGCATTGATTGCGGGATGTTAAGTATGCTTCTGTCATTCATTTTATTGTGCTATCAATGACAGCGCACTTTCAATTGTGGAACAGCGTTTTCACTTCTTTTTGTGTGCTGCCAGTGAATTATGTATATATATCTATATATATAGTGATAGCTTACCGGGCCTTGGCTAAAGAACTTCCGCTCTGCATGCCGTTGACGATACCGCTGAAATGATTTAATTTTGTAGCAGGGTGCGTTCAATACTATGATTTTTGAGAATTGGGGCTATATAAGATCAACTAAACAAAACTTCGTGACATCTTTATTTTAATTAGTGTATAGTAGTTAATTAGTAAAATCGGAATATGGTTAGAACTAAAAGTGGTAATAAAAATACATTCTCTAGTTTGCTGTCAGTCATAAGTGTGTTACAGTTCCCTTCTCGTATAAGAGCCAATAAGCTCTAGCAGACTCTCAGTTCATGCATGGAGAATGTAGATGACCAGTTTTTACACCGGCCTAAAAATAGCCAAGTCAATTTAGCCTATGTTCAAAGCAAAGAGCAGTCCTGAAAAAAGATCCTAGTACCGTCAATAACATCAGGTTTCAGCTCCAAGCTTCTATAGCTATATACAAAAGCCAATATTCTGATCGCTGGGATCATGGGTGGAGACAAGACGATCGGTTCTGGCTCCACAGTAGGCCTAAAATATACCTACTGCACGTTGCGATGTGCTATAATCCCAGTCCATCACACGAGCCCATACTTTTCATTCCGGTCGCTCAATTCGATCTTCATTCTGTCGGTGCATGACGATCACCTGTTCTGGCACTGCAGTTAGTTCAAAATAAACTTAGAAGATGGTACCTACTGTAGCTATAATAAATCCACTGCACTTTCAGTGGCATTATGCTGCTCCAGGTCGAGTTCTGTACAATAGCCAATATTTTTTATACGGACACCCAGTTGGTGCATGGACGGCGATCACCGGTTGCGGCACCGCGCAGTCGAGTTCTTGCATGGAGTGCCCGGAGCCGCTAACAGTACCCGCTCCAGTGCAGCTTAGTACACCGGCTTAAACATATACCAGTCGCGCTGACGTCGCGTATACGTCGGCCACTTGCCATGAATGTAGGCCACATTCTTGCAAAGGTCATATCGTTCGGTGCGAGAGTTGAGCAGCGATGGTCTGCGCGTGGGGTCTTCAGCAGAGGTAGCTAGGCCAAACACCTGTCGAATTGCACTGCGTGTTGAACCCTACGAGTCCCAGCATCCTTCGTCGAAGACATTTAGACCGTGTACGATGAATTGGTCTGAGTTCGTTAATGTCGGGACTCATTAACAGCCAAATTAGACTTGAGTTTTTCGTAAAAATAGTGCGAATAAAGTTTGCAGTTGTTGCCTGTGGGCGTTAATCCGCATGAAGTAAACTTTTTTTTCATACGACGCCACTAAAGTACTACAGTCCAGAAAAATTGACAGTACGATTTATTGGTTTCAAGTCGGTCAAAAATACATTGCTTGAATGTTAATGCTTCACTCTTTATGCAAAAGCCTGGTTAAATCATTTTTTTAAATTCATTCTACTTGAAAGCTCTTTACTATCAAGAAGGCTATCGTTACACTCGGAAAAGTAAAGCCTGCTATTGTTTCAAAATCAACACACCTTGTACACCACGGATTGCAGTAACAGTCACTGCACAGTGAAACGTGCTGGTTTTGGGATAGAACGCCTTTCAAGTTTTCAATTCTCAGTGCAAGAAGAACTAGGTATGGACGGACGTTTTCTGCTTAAGTACCTACCTTATAAAATTTAAGAATGCGGTGAGTTGAGAACGACTTGAATCTTGACCAACCAACCTGAGATAGGTATCTCATCGACTATGTAATAATAATTTTGTTATTTCTGTAGAGATATCTAGTGTTACGATACCTACCTACTTATGACGGGTGCGGGTGGTCAAGGTCCGACTCCCAGCACCAGCTAGTGTCCAGCTCCCCAACTCCTAGCAACATAAAAACTTCTAACAGCTTTACAGACGACCGATTTTCATCAGACTCAAACATAGGCTATGGAACGAGCAGGTGTCCGACTGTGACGTTGTGTAGAAGTTCAGGTATCTCCCCGTTGAATGTAATTTGATGCTGGAATGATCTTCATTTTTAGGCTGGAAAATAGTTGACAATTTTTTCTTAACTTAGAAGCAATTTGTCACATGTGTTACGCATCCAATTAAAAAAGTATAGTCTTCAAACTACTAAGTGGCGTGAGACTGTAGAGGAGGCGAATACATCTGATTTTTAATGAAGTACTAGACAACCGGTGACCCACCCGTTGGGTCGTCATGATGAACGTCTTTGCTCATTTAGCCTAGCTGGTCATAGACCACACGCTATTCGGCCGTCCACTCCTGCCCGTACGTACTGGTCGCCATCAACAGCTTGTTTGCTTCTCTAACGAGTATTCAACACGCGGTCTGTAAGTAATTCAATTTATATGTTACGTATTCCAGTTGTATTTTCCGTAGCAACTTTGAAATTATCGTGCCCGTTCTTGCAACCGAGGGGCTGGTTCCACGTCCGTATCAGATACAATCGAATTAAGAGCTAATCTATGGAAAGAGGCCCTAGTCCCTCGAATTTCTTCCCGTCCAAAAGCGAAGAAGCTGTGTCAAACAAGACGCAAGCAAGCACGGTTCACAGACTTTTGCTTGCTTATGATGCTTTTCAGTTAAGACGTGCGGTCTAGACGTATTATATATTTCATTATTTGGCCTAAAAGGTGAATCCAATCGACACGCACCACCCTTAAGTATTTTCTGTTAACGGACTGAACTAGAACGGTTGTGGAGACTCGAGTGCCAAGTCGCCTATTAAAGTCAGTACATTGTAGACTTGAGTTAATGCACAAATACGTAGCTTTGTTCGTAAACTTTTTCAATTGGTTCGCAAACGCATTAAATTGATTGCCCGCATGAGGCGTCTTCAGAATTTTGTGTCAGTGCTCAAGAGTGCTGCCTTGCATTGGCTATGCAAAGAAAACATTATCCATTGGAACATGTTAGAAAATGTTGAAAGACAACTCGGCAATGTACGCTAGTGTTTTGACCCAAGCATTAAAGGACACAGCGCAGGCATTGTCCTCCAATATTTGGACCTATATTGCCTCTTTTAAGTTAGCTTTCAAAATGGGGTTTCACTCGGGACAGTCAGCGGGACAAGCTTTCAATTGTTTGTATATATATACACTAACGTCTTGATCTGAGAAATGTGGGTAGGCCTAAATGATTGAATTGATTTGACCCCATCGAGGGATCCAACATGCCTGGTAGGCTCTTTCAACTTTTTAATATATTATAAATATCCGATCCTTCGTGAGGCATAGGATGGGCCCGAGGTTAGGTTTACCCATCCTTTGTACTACTACTACTACTGACACTATTGGCTTTTCGCCATAGCTCAGCTCCCATGCGAGACATTATTCCCCTTTGCCGACTTAGCGTCCTTCCAGTTTCATTCACCTACTGATGATACTTCCCTTGATTCTTCCTTTTTCCCTTTTCGCTGTACCTCCTCGTGCATGGATACCACATCTATCTTGGCAGACTGAGTTTCTTTCTGTTTTTTCTCTCTTTCTTAGAACCTCCAATTTGTGGTGGATATGGGAACCCTTAACTTATATAATAGGCTACTAATTTTCGAAGCTTTATTCTTATGATGAAACTACCTTATGATTCTTATGATGATACTACTACTACCTACTAAGCACGCAGAAGCAAGCGGTTGTACCTATATAGCAATGAAGCTGTTTTGCGAGATCCGAACTGGGCAAATGCTCAACCATTTCTGTATGGTGACCTAATCGTCGCCTTGACCGTTCACAATTTTTTGCTTGAATTACATATTACTTTTGTAGGAATTGTACATCATTTGTAACTTACACAAATGTGTGCAGTAAAAACTAAAGCAGTTGTTCTCATACGCTTTGTAATTGAATGCCACTCGAGGCCTCGTGTTCTAGAAAACTCAATTCTGTTTTGTGTCAATTTATTCACAAGAACAATGCGGGTGAAGCTGTAACACTTCTATTACGAGGCTGACACGTACCACTAATGGGTACGCTTACCACAGGTTGGAAACGTCTGCACTAACCCTATCCGTACCGGTGTATGCTAGGTCGCTGCAAAGGCTTGTCCCCTCTGGGACAGGACAAATAACACTCGTAGCAAAATAACACGGCCTTATATGAATAAGACCACTCAGCATTACTGCGCATTGACCATTATCGCTCTGTGACGGGGAGCTGTCAATGCTAGAGGCCTGCTGTACTGTAGGTACGTGTGGCGAGTGTCGGTCGGTGCTGCGCTTGCGACCTTGACTTTGAGCTGGCCAGCGTTGCTTGCGGGCCCTAATGACTTGTCAACCTTGTCTCTCTCTCCCTTAGTGCTGGCTCCTCTTTGGTTATTTGCCTTGCCCAGCAAAGTATTAATTAGTTGGTCTCCCAACGTTGAGTGTGTGACTTTCCTACTTGTGTAATTTTTATTCCGGTAAGCCTCATCCCGTGGGCTGCTGTTCTATGGGCGTGTTTAGTTTTCGTGCTTGGGTCGAGATAATGTAATCTTATTGCTTTAAATTGTCGGGAAACTTAATCCTAAGCGTTGGATTTGTTGCTTCAAGTTGATTTTTAGGCAGCAATTGCTAACCTGTATTACCCTGTATTTTAGTTTTTCGTAAACTATCTCCAAGTGTAATTGCTTCATATATAACGCTTAGAAAATTATTTAAGTGGCGAAGCGAACTCCCTAATGATCCCGAACAAGGTAGACTTAATCAGATTAGCCTAGTTCGTCTTGGTTCAAGTGGGCGAATGAAGTAGCCTACGTCTTATACATTGAGCCGCGTAGCTTTCGGGCCTTCTCGACTTGTCGATCTTTTTTTCTAGTAGGTACCATAGCTTTTCCTATGCTTCATGATTTCCATTGCCCATCCAAGTTTGTCTCTAGCTAAGTGTGTTGTTTCTCCTTCTTGGTTTGCTCTGGCTCTTTTTTTCTCAATTTCCCAGTCCCGTGTAGCCTGCAGTGTCCTCGGTGCGTAGGGTCTTCGTTTTGCCTGGCATGTCTGCATGTCGTTTCTTCCTTTATCTTGTTGAACAACAGTCATGAATTAGGAAGCTCAGAATCCAAACATTGCTAATGTCTCGTCTCCGACGATGCTCTGTCATGCAATATTCATTGCATCGTATTGTTGCGGATAGGGAAACCCAAACTTCAAAGATACATTCATACCTAAGATCTATGCCTAGACGATGCTGTGACAGGGGTTATTCCTTGAAGTAATTAACGAGGAGGAGGGAGCGCTACAGACCAGCCCTTCACTCATAAGTGAAGCCAACTACGCTACCGAGGCAGGCAGCTACCGAGGCATAAAAAATCGTTAATTACTTCAAGGGTTATTCACTACATTATCATCATTGTCGCGATAGGGAAGCTCAAACTACTTATATACCGGTATATAAGATATTTCTGCCCCGACGGTGCTTCTGTACGTCATAGCCAAAGTTGACGGGGCTGCAGTCTCTGTGCCGATGAGACCAGCTGATAATTTCGTCTGCGGTTTGCTACAGAGATTTAAGAGTGTCAGCCACGCTTGCACTTGCTGTTGCGGGCAAGCTCTGGCCGTGCATTTGCTAATTTAGCAGTGGCGACCGTTGCCTCTGCTATAAATATTGTTTCCGAGCTGTATTCTATACGATACACCGCCGTGCCTCGCCACTTTCGTTTTGGGTGCGAACTCGCAATTGCTGCATTCGAAGACTTTCGAGTTCCATTGAGCAGTTGATGTTAAGTCAGCACCTGCTGTATCGCTTAAGTGCCTTGTAGTTGTTTCATCGGCTATTTTTTGGAGTCACAAATCAGCAAAAGGCTACAACCAGTAGCCTAATCAGAGTCGGTGAATAGAAACCTATTGAAAATATGTAGTAGGTGACTATTATAGTGTGACATGCTGGGGTCCAAGGAGTTGGAATCGGAAACGTACTGTACCCAGGAGATTGAGTCGGACTCGGCAACCCGACTCCACAGCCCTGAAGATATACGACACATTACTATGTAATGCTGCTCATGGTGTTTGGAAGTCTTCGATATAGGCCGTATGCCTATACACTTTTATTCATAAATTCAAAATTTTTACTTCCTTCAGGGTTGTCGTCACGTGTACCATAAAGAGGACCGATATTGAGTACGAGGAAGTAGAACGTCTGTGCGCAAATAATAAAATACGGGGCTTATATTAAGGACTACCTCTATACGTCAACCATTTAGTTTTTATGGTCTGCCAGTTGTGTAGCTCGTTCGTTCCCTGAACACCTGCGTGCGAGTTGGTTCGAACAGTTGTTGCGTGGGAAACGTAAACTATACGGTACGGTACTACAGGCACAACTAACAGTACCTATAGATGCTGTAATTCTCTAGTCCAGTGTGTCTGTGCTGCACCTCTGATGGTGTTGCTACGCATCGAAACGCTGCTATGTTGCGAATCTTTGAGTAGACTGAAGTTGTTTTTAGCTAAAGTGTCAGCGGTGGAATGGTGCAAATAAAGTTTGAAATCCTCGAACATTATCTGAGCATCCTTGTGTGGAACGCTTACATAAACGAAGTCTGTTTACACTTGGGAGTGTTGAAACAATTTCCTGTTATGAAATTTATTGTCCGCTGAAAGTAACCCTAAAGCATAGCTACGTAATCATTGAAGTCACCAGCAGTGCTTGCCTTATACACCGGGCATTGTTATAAAGCAAATGTCTCGTTTGAAATTTATTACCTATATCAAATCATTTGCATCAACGTTAGTCACTAGTAATGTTAACGTTTGCGTCGAGAATTATAGGTTTCGTTTACTACCTTGGGATGCAGTGCACTACCTAGGCATTTATAGGTCATTTAGCACCAATGAAACTTGCAACTTTGAACTTTGCGCTTAGAACTGCAAAAGTGATATCGCCAAGTGTTGTTATTGCATAGAATTAGTAAGCGGAAGTTCTAATGAAGAGAATGTAATGGTAACGAAATAATCTTTACTGTAATGAAACGAATTCTTCTGTTGGGTAAGAGCGCGCTCAAGTAATAATACCTACATAATGTAATCCTATGATCCGAAAATTTTTCGTTTTCGCCTTTTCGAAAGCCAAGGTTGCCACCACTCCCACCTTTCCGTTCTAGTTAATACACAAGTGCAACGTTGAATGGCGTAACGTTTTTTTTGCCTATATAGGTACGGTTTTTTTGGTAGTTTCCAGTGGAATCCGCGTGCAAATAATGGGCAAAACTCGATGCAAAAATGACGCATCCAAGACTTAATGATGTTAGAACGGTTTGAAGCTAATTGGATAAAATTGTCTTGACCAAATTTGCTCCTAATCCTCCCTCGTCACTTCTCCGCCACCTCCCCCCCCCACCACTGTTTTATGCTCGCTCACAGCTTCTTCCCCACCTCTCGATATTTCTGTCGTCCTAAAGGCGAGTATTGTGAGGCGGAGAGTCGGGACATTTTTCGAGTCCAAGGAGTCGAGAGTCGGACTTTAATTCATTCGAATCCTCTACCTGCTAAGGGGGCGTTTCTGCTCGCATAAATAGGTAGTCCCTGATGTAATCCAATCGCTGTATTTCCCTTTCATGCACAAATTACCGCTGGTCGCATAATCAGTTGTTCTCCCGTCACACTGCCGCTGCGTCCCGCGGGAGCAGGTGAGTGGCACAAGCAACAGCTGTGTCCCGTCCTCGGGTGTTACGGCAGGGCAATGGCTCGTCCCAGTGCGGCAGCTGGGCGCACGCCGCCGCTCCTGACCCCTTTGCTGTGAGAAAATCTCAACAGTTAGCTGGCTTCCGACTGGCGGGTTAACCCGTCGCGTGCCTGCATCGTATGGTAGTTATGCAATTATCATAACGTAATATGTTTTACTTTGCCATGCATAGTGCATAGGGAGTAACAATGGCGGAAAAGAGGTACCCTCTAAAATTTAAACAGGGTTTGCGACTGACGTTATCGGGTTAACTTAGACTAACAGTACGTAGTTCAGTCTTAGCATCTGAAACAGACACTGCAGGACTTCTGTACCTATCAACTGGATTGTGAACCACAGCCCGCTGTATAGGCGATGGTAGCGTAGGCTATGCATGGATCCTTACTGTTCGCCCCCGGGCAAAGTGTGTTCAGCGCGGAGGGGTGAGTGCTTGTCAGTATTGCTGCGTGACCTTGTGCTGTTCGGCGGGCTGTGGGTTTATAGGAGGACTCCGGTTATCAGGGTTCTAACAATAATGCTGGGAGTATTTGCTGAGAACATATATACCTATGCCTACTTTGTTATTGTAGGCTACCGTAATGACTCAATTACTCATATTAATGTTGACGTTGGCGGGATATCCTTTATGTGAGTCTTCGAGACATCTTCCTTTTCACTGCCGTGGCCTTTAATATATATGTTGCTATCTTTTTCTATGCTTGATTGCCATTGTTATGCTCTATCTTTTCTCTCTGGACACACTATTATTAGTTTATTATCATGAGCTTCGATCATCCGTACATGAGTTTTTTCTACATTCGTTGTGCCAAATGCACTCCGTTTTTCTAACACCTTGTTGGGGTTAAAGGGTCATTACTGAGACTAATGTGTCTAACCGACTACAAGTAATATTCGTGTAAGACAATTACGTTCGTAACTAGGCTACGCAGGAGCGACGCTTTGTGCTATAGGATCCTAAGCTGTGTCGCAAGCGCTAATCCTATAGGTAACCTCCCAGAAGGACCGTTCAATCTCGTATTAACCCGAGGACCAATGGAAATGTCGATTTTTCTTGGGAACAGCATTTTTTTCATATGTGCATACAGGGCCCTTGCTACTCCGTATAGGTTTAAATAGTGTTACTTACAACCAGGGTTACGGAGTGGAAGTGGGTAGGAGTGGGTTAGCTATGTTGAGCAGGGCCAAGGGTCGGAATTGGTGGAAATGGACATATTTTGGTAAGCATTAAAATTGAAGTCGATTTTCCGGGTCCAAGGAGGCAGCTTCACCCTTTGTTCAACCGATTCTGCTAGCCTGGCTATTACTACCAAAGTCAACATTGAATGTCAGTAGTAAAGAGTCCAGGAACAACTGCGAAGTTGTATCGCGAGGCACAGGAGAAGCTGTGTCACCGAAGCCTGTGCACAGGTATCTCGGCAACAACACCCGTGAGAACGCATAAAGTAAAGCGTTTCTCCACATGCAGCTCGTATACGAACGTGAGGAGCTTGGACTTGAAGAAAGTGGGCCGCCCGCACATACGGCACTTTACTCGTAATGAGGTTCCAGAAATCTTGCTTGTTTGTCGTTCTTAAAGAAAGAATAGTAGGCTACGTGCATGGTGGGTTTCGGTGTAAGCAATTAGTTACTTTCATCATGTATGCTGCACTTCTCCTTTCGCTGGTGAAGTGTTAATTGACCTTGTTCGCTGTAAATCATGCTTGACTATCGTTCTTAAGAATAATTGAATATGTATTACGCTTGACTATTGATATTTGCTGTAAATTGTCATCTGATTATTTCATCCAAGAACTCGATCTCGTTCTACGAAAGCAGACAGCCTGAACATCAGACGCTTTTGTATTAGCCAGACGCTATAGTGGAGCTTTAAACAGTGTGAGTGGACATAGGTGTCAATTTTTCACCTCTTATATAACGCATTTACGTTCGTTTCCCATCGGACATAGCATGCATCTAACAATAGCAGTTACTACTATCGACGTAAAAATGTTTTGTTGCCTCCTTTGTAGAAATCAACTTTCCTCCATCAGCACATCCGGTAGCCATCGGAAGGGATCGCAGCTATCGAGCAGCAGCAAGCTTCTCGACTTTCCATTAGAAATGCTTTTGAAAAACGAGAAAATTTTTCTATCATGTCGAGGCTGCGGAGGGTGCGAGTTGCGGCGGGAATAATTGAACGGTCTTTGATGGGCCGTGAAGCCGCCATGTGATTCTGTCGCCGCTGCCAACACGCGCTGGGGATCTCTGTGTATCTAGCTGTTGCTCCTCCTGGTGTTTTTTTTTCTGAAAATTTTTTTTACCTGTTTGCTCTCCTACACATTTCAAGTTGTATGTTTATGTATTTACTTGCAGAAATATAATTATAAGCGTTCTGTGTAGCCTAGGCTATGATTTGTTGACGCTCTTGGAAGATACCATATAGCTAACTTTTGCCGCTACCGGCACGCCCTAGGGATCTCTTCGCATGCTTTGCTGCTGTGGGATCTGGCTGAAGCCTTCTCGGTTTCCAGGTGGGTTCCTAGCGGGACATCTTCCCACCCATCCGCAGTTGCGTACAGGGATGTTTTTCTAGTTTGAGTTGGTATTGACTACGCTATACGTAGCCGGCATGGGTTTGGTTTACGTTTTGTTTTCATTAACTGCTCCGATTGCCAGCTAGTTGCCCCTCGCATCTTTTCATCGGGCTACTAGTGATACCGTCTTGTTTAGAAGCCACTATTTTCGCTCGCGATTGCTCTTGTATTTACGTGCAACTCCTCAGGGGGCATGGGATGGGCCATAGGCCATAGGGTTGTTAGTTAGTTTCGCCGATCCTATGTTATGGGGAGGAGCGTCCCCACAGGGTTTGTGTAGGTTACCTTAGCCATTAGCTAGGCCTTTGGGACGTCTGTCTTTCGTGCCCACTTTGCTTCCTTCCACTTTCATACTCCTACTGATCGTACTGTTTGTTCTTCCTGTGTGGAAACCCCATTCATGCATGGGTTCCCCGTTTTTCTATCGATATACTCTATGTCCCTTCCTTTTCCTCTGTTAGAAGAGCTTAGTAGGTACTTATTTAGGGAGGCACATCTTCTTATACTGCTGCTACTACTACGGTACCACTTACGGCAAATCTGGATCCTCATTACTGGGTGAATTTGATGGGGATGTGAAAGACATTGCAGCAAATGATATTCAGGTCGACGTCATACTTAAAAATACATCAGAGTAAGTACATTTTTTGTGCACTCGGCGTGAGGACCAATCGCGTAACAATACTGGTGTTGATGCTAACTCATAATCGGTCTTTTTCTTGGTCGTGTTGTTCTTTCTGTCGCCTTCCGCTGTGTTGCAGTCGTCCCCTGCGGTGCGGCTGCTTTGAGTCCAGAGGCTGGCAGTCAGGCTGGCTGAATGTGTCGAGGCGAACCGTTACGCATACCAGTCGCGCTGGCCTGGAAGACCGGCGCGCCGCATGCGGTCGGTCTACCTGCCGTCGAGTCGCGCGTCTCAGCTTCTCCACAGCTGCTGCTGATCTTGCTTGGCAGACCCTATCTTTGTGACTTGCATTATACGTCTAGTAGCAACACACCCGCCCTCACCGGTCCATGAGTATGGGTTGATACTGAAATTTCTTTATGCGATACTTTGTCGTCGGGCAGTATAGCTTTGTATTTAGAAGAGCCAGGTTTGGCACTAATGATGTAAACATACCGAGCGTAGGTTTCGGTCTCTGCACTTATGGGTTATTATTTTCACATGGGTTTCAGATGCCACTCATCTGCTTTCGCAACATGAAAATGCTGGTGTCGGCGATTTATACTCTCGTTAGGTCCATGTACAGGTATCTAATACAAGCTTTGTTTGGGTATTAGAAATGGGTGACACACTGGGTCTCTCTTTAAAGACAGACGAAAGACTCGACTCGTACCTCGCTTGGCTCACTAACGACTCTCAACGGCGAGTTTCTCTATATGATTTTAAATTTTGGTGATTAAAAACTCTACAGTAATCTTCATTTCATGGATAACTTAACCTACGAGAGAGTTGCAATCTTAACTCTGTTATTAAAGAAGATTGTATGAGCCAGACTCCTGCTATTTTGTGATCAAAATGTGAAGGATTCCTTGTAGGAGAAATCTTTGAGGCTGCTGACTCATTACTTAGTATGCTAAGAGGCTGTCCATGCTTCGGCCTATCCTTGTAACGAATGCTTGTTAGTGCAGGCGGACGCTGGCTTTTTCCTCTAGCGTTTGCTTCTTTGGAGAGGCTTGCTACCTGCCTCCTATCTGTTACGTATAAGCTTCAGTGCTCCACTGCTTGCAGTTGTTTCATTCTTTTTCCTGAATATTCTTACGCGTTAGCTTTAACTCAATGGGGTTATTGTAGAGGCCAGTGAATTAGTTTACACTTCGCCTAATAAATTCTGGTTGTTTAAATATGAAGAGCAATCCGTAACTTAAGGCAGGGGAGAGGGAGGGTGGAGTGCCAGGCGGTATAGTAAGGTTAAATATCTACCGTTCAAAATGAACATCTACAATATCTTCGCAGGTATAGCGCAATCAAAATATCAAGCGCTGCGGTATGATATTTTTTGCAGTGGTGGAGGCCACCAATTTATTTTAAAGTGTCCTAACCTAGCCTACCTTATGATGATAGAAGAGAGTAAAATTTGAGCTCCATCTGCATCTGCCGATTGATGCTTGTGGAATCAATAGCGCATTCATTCTGTTGGTCCTGATGGAGGCCAATGAATTATGTTTTTATCCACTTTTTTTGTACTTACTGAGATCACTAAATATTGGTTACCTATGTTGGTATTGGTGGAGGCCACCAGATTGTGCCTGGCCGAGGTCATTGTCGGGTCAATGTAAGCCGCTCGCGTGGAATGCAACGTAACTGCTTCATGGAACGTACAATCCAACTTTCTATCGATGACTGGGGCTCCCAAACACCCGGGTATCTCATCTGCAGCCTTGTTCTCTCCCCACTTTCCGGCCCTGGCGATTCATTGGATTTGACCAGTCCCAACCGAGCCGTGGGATAAGTATTCTCGTTATTGGTCATAGTACCGTACGGTGCGGAGTAGAGAAAAAGCATGTTTGTGGAGTCAGAAGGATAAAGTTCAACCGCAGTTTCGCACCTACTGCTGGTTTGCCGCCGACTCCAGCTTCTGGTAGGTAGGTAGTCGTAGTATTTCAACTCCGGCTGCATTGGGAACAGTGACGTGCAAGTGCTTCGTAGACCTTACTGTAGGTTGGGTCTTCATACAAAATCAGTTCTGAAAGCATACTGAAGGTAGAGTTTTTTCACCGAAATAACGTCACTCATATAACTAAATGCGAAGGTTATGTCGCTCTTCCTCGGCAAGTGCAAAGCCGAGCTCTGAAGTATTTTTTTGTTTTTTTTTTGTGCCCAAGTTCCTCTTATATGCACCGTAGCTTCAAAAGCACGGGAACGTTTTCAACTTTTCTGAACTGAATATACGGCGCCTGAATTTTCAGCAACAAGGTGCGCTTCATTGATACTTCTACTTTGATGATACTTGCCAAGAGCACCGATGTTGAGAAAATTAATGTACATTTGTTGTTTTTGTTGTACCTGGCGATGTTACCTTTAACAATCGGGTTGGGTTCTATCTTTGAGACAACCATATTACGCATTTGCCTGCTTCTGCCTTGATTAAGTTTCGTAGGTATTTTTTCTTTAAAATGAAGCGGAAAGAAGCTGTTTGCGGTGCATTTGCTTTCGCTCCTGGAATACACCAGAAAATAATGTGCTTACACAATCGATTCACTGAAGAACCTAATTACAATATTCACCCTCGTCTAAAGACGAGTTAAATAGGCTAATTTAGCGACTGGTGGAATAAAATTTTATAAATATTCCCGCCATATTGTATTCATTTATTGCGTCTATAGATTTTCATAATTTTCCCACGAAAATTACGCTGTGTTACGGAAATTCGCCCCCGTCAGGGAACCCATAGCATTATTTTAGCTAGGTCTTCGGATCATAGGTATATCTTTCGTGCCCATGTGCACATCCTCTTCCTGTTAACTCTTGATAATGATGTAGTCTGTACTTCACTATGTTCATTTCCACTGTTTGGCTTCCATGCATGCTCATTCATTGCCTGAACAGTTTTTTGTTACTTTACGAGGAAGTTCGGTAGGTACTTCCTAACTGTCCTATTTTCTGCCAATAAACTTGCAAGTTAGTGTGTGCGTATAAGTTTTCGTGTGTGTGTGTGTGTTTTTTTTTTTTCATTTGCGCTGAGACATCTTCACCTCTGTGCCAGGCTGTACGTAGGTATATTCTGTACAGCATGTCCCGAAGAAGAGAGAACCTGTTTGTGTCTACAAGCCCCATTGCCAATTCTAAGCACGTCTTTCTGGCATCGTGATCGTACTTTAAGTGGANCATGTATGCTGATTCATTGCCTGAATAGTTTTTTGTTAATTTACGAGGAAGTTCGGTAGGTACTTCGTAACTGTGTCCAATTTTCTGTCAATAAACTTGCAATTTTGTGTGCGCGAATAAGTTTTCGTGTGCTATTTTTTTTTTTTTTCATTTCTGCTGAGACATCTTCACCTCTGTGCCAGGCTGTACGTAGGTATATTACACAGCATGTCCCGAAGAAGAGAGAACCTGTTTGTGTCTACAAGCTCCATTGCCAATTCTAAGCACGTCTTTCTGGCATCGTGATCGTACTTTAAGTGGAGAGCGCTGTTGGTTTGCTGTTGCCCGTGGTGCTGCCCGCACCGTCCTACCTACAGCAGTTGTTCCCAGCTTTTTTTCATGCCCGAACTTTTATGAATTGTTCAGTCTATTCTTACACCCTATAAAAAGTACCTAGCAGGGTATTTAATGGCAAAGAAGGTAGATGAAATGCTGCCAACTTGTACCTACGCCCCTTAAAAAAGAACCATAACTATATTTGAAGATCGAGAAGGCCTATAGAGGAGATAATGCTAATTCTTACCCCTCTCAAAAATGTAGCTATTATCTGAAGATAACAAAATATTGGTTAATTTCTATTTTCTTGGAATTTAAAAGTTATTGGGATCATCGTAATTCATAAACGGCGTGTCAAGGTTGAAAAAGATCTTTTTGTACGCGAAGCCAACATTATTTAATTACAATGTTGGGTTTCGTGCTACGTCGCATCCATTGGAAAGTTATTTCTCATCCGACTGACTTTGCAACCCTGACCTACTACATTATTTATACTGGATTGAAAGCAAACATGTAGCTTACGCCAAGATGATCACGTTCACGTGAGCAAATTTTCCAATCAAGTTTTTCGTGCTGGGGGGAAGTATCTTCATCTCACGGTCCCATGTGGGTTTGGCTATTGCATGTGCTAAGTGTAAATGCAGCAGAGCCTTAACTGTGACTCTGATGGTGATTTTTGCGCTGTTTAAAACTCATGTTTGCCGTCCTTCATGCCTGTGTAAATAAAAAATTCTTAAGACAAACTATCTGCCAGACTTTTTTCGGTTACCGTGCGCCGGCTTTCCTTTTTTATTTTATTTTTTTATTATTTTTTCTACGCCGAGCTGCCCTCCAGTAGGGCCTCAAAAATATCTGTTAGTTTAAGTTAACTTAGATGTACCTTTGCTTAGGCGAGTTAATAAGTTTGGCTTGGTTGTAGCTATAGGTTCATCTCAGCTAGTATAGGCGTTACCTAACTTGTAGGCACACACGTGTACCGTACCTGAACCGTAGGCAAACAATATTCTGTGTCACCCCGCACTCCTGCTCAGAATTTGAAACTAATTTAATCTTGACTTAGTTCGTTGTTGCTAATTAGCCGCATTAAAACTAAAACTCCGGTTTTCATATCCATTGACACTTTTTGATTGTGAATTGTCTTGTAATGGAGGACGCTGAGCCTCATTGGGCGAAAATACTACAGTACGTAACCTTCATGGTAGGTAGCTACTTGATTTTCCTAGTCCAACCCGAACTCATTCTGCTCCAGTGGATTTCGTGACTAAATTTTATCCAATTCATCTCAAGCTACTTTGCGAAGCAAACCTAAGGGAAAAACTGTTGCACGTGACAGTGAACTACCACAGAGGAAATGGAACTGCTGCCTGCCACCATCCTTCAGTTTCCCACGGTTTTCCCTCTGTGTCGTGAGAACTGCTCTCTACTTTGTCTCTTGTGTTGCAGTTTATAGCGTGGCGTCCTCGGCATAGAACCCACTGGCGGTATTCCATCCTAGATTAACGTAGGTACGTTTCTTTTGGCAACCCACACCTTTTTTCTCCTCTAATTATGCGTATTAGGACTACCAAGTAGGGTTGCTGAGTCAGGTGGTCTAATTGGTCCGACTCCGGTTTTGCTTGTTTCCTACTTCTTCCGAAGACTCTCAAGGTAGGTACTCCGACGCCTTAGACCCAAAATTGTTAGACTCTGAAACCCTACTAATAAGTATTGTTCAAACTGCCCTCTTGGATCGAGATAATATAGCCTAAGCCAATTACCATCAACTTGTCTGAAACATCTAACGGAAACTATGGACTCTTCATGCTTAATCGACTTTCAGGCGTTCACCGCAAACCGATTTTTCTCGATTCATCGAACGAAATTCTGTGGATCAGGTAATTTGAAGATTAATCGGATGAGAGCCTCTTAATTCAAGCAGGCGAATCACATGCAAGACACTTTAACTCGCTGGAAGATTACTGCGCCCTCGGTCCATGTTTAAAACATTCTTAGTTTAATAAATTTATTGAGCATTTCTCTTCAGTTGTTTTATTAGCGATATGTTTTACTTTCTATTGCAGAATATGTTGCTATGAGTGACGATAAGTAGAGAACATACAACTTTCCGGAACTCGTTACTGGACAAGGGCCATGTGTGATCGCTTACGTAGTGCTATTTCTATGGAATTTTTTTTTTTCCACTCACCTTGTGAAGAGTTAATCCTTTGTGTAGTAGTTTGTGTATTGATATCAAATAATAACCTTTTGCTCTTACTTTTCATATGCCCCATCATTCCCATGCAGTTTGATATGAAATTTATATATATACACGGGAGTTTATCGTATCAGCTGGGTAGGAGTAGATTTGTAGTGAGGTAGAAGTTCTGACTTCTAAGACTAGCGGGTGCTTGACTCCGACTCCATATATGTACCTTGGAAATACTGACAAATTAGGCCGTTCATGTGGTCAAACTACTAATTCTATTCAGACTCTACGATTCTGACTTTGTCCATTCAGCTCTGGTTTTTCGCAGTTTTTCAGTTCCATGCGCATGCCTTTTTGTTTATAGCAGTGTGCCACGTGTCCATTGCTCGTCCTTTTTTCCACGTTTCCTTTACTCGCCGTTTTTTTTTTTTCGCTAGGTTAATTTCCGGTCGGCATCAGCAGATCTCTGCTGGGTCTTTTATTATGTGCTGCCACTGCGGAAACTCGTAGCATTTTCCCTTACGTTGCCGGTGTTGCAGTGCGGCTTCGAGCG
>LQNS02278182.1:5162252-5173202 GCA_001587735.2 Parhyale hawaiensis
TTACTCGCCGTTTTTTTTTTTTCGCTAGGTTAATTTCCGGTCGGCATCAGCAGATCTCTGCTGGGTCTTTTATTATGTGCTGCCACTGCGGAAACTCGTAGCATTTTCCCTTACGTTGCCGGTGTTGCAGTGCGGCTTCGAGCGATGTAGGCAGTGCCGCAAAAATGGTATGTTGGTTTGTTTCCCTCACAGTACCTGTGATGCTGCGCTTCGCCGAATAAAATAGTGTCCTAGTAGTGGCCTGTATTTCCTCAAATAGCTAAACGAATTGATGGGATCAGGATCAAACTTATAGTAGTCGCCCCTTACAATATAGGCTTATTATATAGGTAGCCCTACGTTTGTCCCGAGGATGATGCGTATTTCTGCACCTATGTTGTGGGTATGTTGAAGTGTTACAGCCGATAGGACTCGGTTATGTATAATATATGTTTAATATATGTATGTATAATATATATTTTACGTTGCAAGTAGCAGTTATAAGGATCAATTGTGACGATCCTCCCCTGCAGAGTACCTAGTTTGAGGAAGGGAGGGGTATCTTCAATTGGGGATATCGAGAAGGACTATCTTCAGGTGATCCGCAAGTACTAACGCTTGTATGTTTTAGATATGTTCAGAACTGTTGCGGTCTGTCATCGTGGTATTTTACCAATTAGTGTAGTGTTCTGAAGATAGTACGCGGTTGTACACCTGCGTGCTCTGCAGTCGTATATATCACAGTCACAGCTGGGGATTGTAGCATGCCACAGTGTGAAATACTCGGTATATTTGTGTCTTCAGTATTACTTTTGTTTCTAAGGCTTACAACACTCGCGCAGCGGTTATTTTATCTGTTGTATTTTTTTATTCTTGTTTTGGACTGTTACTTATGCAAAAGTTTGCGCAGCTGTTATTTTCCATGTTTTTTGTTTTTCCTCAATTTTCTCTTTCCAAAGTGTATTTGGCACTCTTCCATCTGTTATTCTGCCTGTTGTACGTTATTGTATTATGACTCTTACTTTTGGTCACGTGTATGGCCTGCGTTGAGCTGCTTTTTTGCCTCTGTTACGCTATTTTTTCCTTGGCTTTCACTCTTTCCTAAGTGTAGGGTACTTGCGGCTAGCTAAGTTACCTTTTGTAAGGCACTTTAGGCAGAGAAAGCGCGATCAATGAGTGGGCGTATAGAGAGGCTACGGTTCCTATACTCCTGCTCCTGGTGCCGTCGGCCCCTTCCTCACGATGCTGCTGCTGCCACGCCGCTCCTCTTGTTAAAGATGCGCCACCCAACGCTGCATCCTTATGCCTGTGCACTCGCTCGAGCAGAACTATGCCACTTATGCTTTGTGGTTACCCAAAGTTAATAATAATAATAATGCCTTGTTAGGTCCATTTGACGACGTTTCTCAGTCTGTGCAAAGTTCGAGCTGGTGTCTCGCTAACAACAGTTACAGTGCAAGGAAATAGACGACGGTGGTGCGTATAGTTTTGGCTCCCTCTTCCGCAAACCTGGGAATTAATTGTCACTTTAAATTTCCAATTAGCGCAAGTAGCGCTTGACACGCCGCCTTTTGCAGACTTTGCTCTGTTCTTAGTAAGCCCTTTGAATTGTGCCGCATTCTATGCTTTCTTGGCTCCCGACCCGTCTTGGGATTCGGCTTGGTCGCTGCACTGAAATACCGTTCTGACGTTCGGTCCTCATTTGCATTGTATGAGTTTGCCATCGCCTTGGAAGATGAGATGCTTGATGTGGCTGCTGTATATATTGTTTTCGTATTTGCTTTTGAAAATGCCTTGAGTTCAGTTGTGCGGGATGTGCTGTCAAGATTCCGTACGGTATTTGCTTGTTTAACCAAAAGTCTTTCTGAATGGGAACTCATCATGGGTGCATCGTGTACCGATATTAAAACATCACTGCTTACACATGTGATTTCCACTATTGGAATGTAGTTGATGCAAATGGTGATTGTAGCGTAAAACTTGTGCCCTCAGATGCTGGCAGTTGTCACCGTCTTAGTTGGAAGTTAGAACAGTAGTCGACCTGAATGAGTAGGCTGGAGGCATCCGGTAGCACAAAGTTCCGCGCACGGAGGCTCCACTGAGTTTGAGTTACCGTACAATCAAAGTTCTAACGAAACATCAGAAGTTTGGGACACGATATCGTTGCACCACATACCATCAACGAGGGTTCTTTATAGTAGTTCAGAGACTGATCATCACGTTTCTTATCAATAAACTGACATGTTTTCGCAGTGTGGATCCAATCACCACAGTACTGAAAGATCTATTTCGTGAGCAGTAAGTAGACCTACGAAATTACGAATCCTCAGATCAGATAGGTAACGTGAGCTATTCGTGATCAGCCTGCAATACAATGGGTGTTTGTATATAGCGGAAGCCGCATTGGTTCTTGGTTTACTAATGTACCCTTTGTTAACAGATAATGAATGCGCGACATTTTGAGTCTACGCTCAACGCTGTTCATGCTGAGGTTTATGATCAGTTTTCATCCAAATCATTATTCTTTCCACTCGACCGTCTTGCGCTAACACTCGTGTAACTTTCTGGAATATTTCTTATATGAACTTCTGATGTAAGCGGCGTGAGATGCGCTTACTACCAAAGATTTTTGTTCCGTCTGTGGTCACCCTGGAATGCCGAGGAGGGCTTGGCCATCGGGCTCAATTGCGCAACGTTCATTGGTACACAGATCACGGTGCTGTGTGTTGCGTGGTCTGGCCAGCACTCACTTGGTCACGACGTGCCCTACATACTGACTCGAATTTATTTTGATTCCAATACAACTGTTGTTATTTTGTAACGGGAAGTTGAATGTTGTGAGCATGGGTATAGTCTGATTTCGATAGTTTTCTTGTAACGTCAACTTAAATTGGTTAGAACGTCGGCATTTTCTGATTCCAGTGAGACAGTTTTTGTCACAGTGGCAAGTTAGCGAAACTTGCAGCGATGGTATCTTTTCATTCCAACAGTACAGTGTTCTTTTTCGTGACGTCAAGTTGATTTGGTTAGAATATCGGTATCTTCTGATTCCAGTGGAGCAGTTTTTGTCGCACTGAGAAGTTGAAGGAAGTTTGGAGCATCAGTATCTTTTCATTCTAGTAGAACAGTTTTCATATAAGCGCTTTGGCGAATAATTGGAGCTTCGGTGGCGGAGTATTGCAATGCAACAATACTTGTTTTTGTTAATGGCATGTTGAAGACTTGTTGACAGGCAGAGTGCGCGCTCTAGTCAAGTCTATCCAACAGGACAGCTTTTCTCAATGGCATGTTGACGGGCAGGTTGCCTACTGATTTGGAGTTTCTTGTCACCGTTTCTCAATTCTAACACAAGTTTTGAAAGCATTTTTGAAGTTGTAGCACTGCTTACAATCTTATTCGTGAAAGATGCCCATGCACTTTTTGGTGCATTTGCGACTATGAGCCGTTTTGAGTTCAAAATACGGCCGCACTCTTTGGTACCCGTATTTTAGACCTTAACTTTTACTGCATAGCATAGAGGGTGTTATTTGTAAAACGTACCTATGATACCTTACACTAACAGTGGACGATAACAAATTGTTATATTCAATTCGTTTGCCGCAACACATAAGTATTATGAGAGGAATTTTTTGTACTTTTGCCTCCCGTGCATTCTTCACACATTAGGTATTGATAAAAATATTCAAGTACTGGTAAAGGAAGCAGACAAGAAACGGTCCCTTCCTACTTCACGTTGTGAAGAAATTCACTGAAGCTTCTTTTCTACTTGTACTTAAAGAACTTCCTTTTCAGCCTCGGCTCATTCTGATTTAGGAAACTGAATAAAACAACGTTCTCTTTGAACTGTGCATTGATCTTTATTTTCTTTGTTGCAGGTAGCTCTGCTGCAGCGGCTCTGTGTAAACTGTGTATCAGCTGCTGTTGACAGGTTAGTTTAGCCGAGTAATTTATTGACACTTCTGTGTGTGGTTATGGTCCCATTTCATATTAGGTTCGCCTCGTTACTTTGTAGCCAAAAGCGGGCCCGTAGCGGACGGAGATCCACCCACGGCCATTCGGCCCCCGTCAGGGGTTTGGCCCATCTCCGGACGGAGATCATAGGGATTAGGGCAAGCGTCATCACCTTCAGTTACTTGCTTTTATGGTTCGAGTTTCGGATAATAAGCGTTGTCTAGTGCATCTTTTTTCAAGCAATTTCACAGTCTAATGGGAAGCTTCGCTAAAACAGACATTCCTTTTCAGATATCATTGGATACCATATAGGTAACTACTGTACTTGAAAGGTTAATACGTTAATACCAGGGTTAGTAAAAACCATGTTTATTTTTGGTTTTAACCAAAAGCCATGGTTTTTTGGTTTATTTGATTTTCTTTAATATATTGTGTTTTTTCTAGTTCTAGGAATTTATCCAACAATTTAAAGGGTTTTCTGCTTTGTAAACATGTTAGCTAATCATCAACATCTTGGTCGCTTCATTTTGACTTCCTATTGTTGAAAACTGACTTAAAGGAAAGGGGTTAAGAAAAATCAGTTAGCAGAGTACCTGTATCTGCTTTGGCTACATTTAATATCCACACTGCAGAGAAGCTATGATTTATCATTATTGCAATGTAAAATCCTTTGAAAAACTTGAAAACACTTCAGATTACAAATACAACTTGACAGAATTAGTTAGCTACCATCAATTAAAAACAAAGTAATGAACTGAAGAAAGTAAAATAGCTATAAAATCCTTTGAAAAACACTTAAACTCTTTAAGATAAAAAGAAAACTCAATAGCAATGGCTATCAACTATCTAATAAAAAAGTAGGCTATTAAACTAAGAAAATGAAATGGCTATATGGCTACATCCTTCTCATCAGCTCACTAGCTATCTAATAGAGACTTCAACTACTAGCTACTTCTAATATTCAGTAGCTGCAGGCATACCAGAATATAATTAGAAATGCATCTCTGAAATGAAATAACCCAAAGTTCAGTAAGTTGTAGGTGTTTAATAAACATACGCAATAGTTGACCCTAACTGTCCTAATAGTCAAACGGATTCCTAAATAGGAACACATTAACTCATCCTTCTAGTTGTACATATAACTGAAATTTAATAATTTCTAGAAGTAAATCTGTTAATTTTGCAATATTTAAATATTTATGAATAAACACTAAACAAGTCGAATTTGGTGTAAACCAGCCAACCCTGGTTAATACTTGTTATATTTTATGATAATTTTTTATGAACTATATACCGTAGCTACTAATTCGGGTATGGTATTACACAGTAAGCCTCGCATTGCGTGCATAAAAATTCCTTTGCTGTAGAACCGTGCGCAGTATAAAAACCGAGCCTCTCGTACTTGTATAGCGCTGCGAGTTGGCGCCAACTGTCGGCTCTGCAGCTGCGTTGGGCTTCTTTAGACTGCATTTGCTCCTTCTTACAACTAGTGCTTGCTTTTGGTGTTTAAATTTAGTCACTGATTTTACTACAGTGGTTGGCAGAAGTGAATGGATCCTTTTTGAGATAGTGGTGCTTCCTGTGTTAATATTTACTCCGTGCACTTTCTAAATTGACGAGTTGACAGAAGAAAATGCCACTATATGGGTCCCTCTTGCCAGTAGTGTTTGCTTGCTTGCGCGGCGTCTAAATAGGCTTCTAAATAACTGGACTTGGCCAAAATGGGTCGTTTATCTTGCTGTATCCCTCACTTTCTTATTGCCTTCTCTGGATTTAAAGACGGATTGGCTGGGGGAGGTTGGGTCCAGTTAATGTAACGTTTCGAAATTCTTTACAAGGAGGTAGTGACGAGTTTTCTTACTAGTCAAATTGGAGTAATTTTTTTTCGGTGCTTACAATCTAAATACTTTCCTAAGAAGTACAGATGGTTGGCTTCACAAAATTAGGTTCCCTTTGTTGTTCGAGTTGCTTTAGATAGTTTCTTTTTTTTCATTGCAGTGTCACGTAAACGCTTCCCCTGTGAATTATTGACTTACAGAGGCGAGGCTTCGATTGCCCTACCAACAATTAGGGTCGCCGCCGAAACAAAAACCCCAGTTGAGCTCGTGGGTGGCGCGCCCCGGCGGCCCAAAATGTTACTGGTGTTGGTCCCAGTCTTTGCTGGAAGTGCTTGCTTTCACTTGTGCATTTATTTCCCACCAATTTTATTAATTTGAAAGGTAGTTTCCGGCTTTCTGCACCGTCTCGTCAATGTAAGCTTAGCCGCCAACTGTGTTAGTCCAGCGCATTATTTATCAGTGATGTGTTATAGTGTGTTTATTTCGAGTATCTTTCATGAATCCGCCGTGCTTGCGTTATCGCCGAAGCACGATTAAGGCCGTACTCTGCACGATAACACTTCAAATTAGCACTTCTCATATCAAAGTATGAGCTCTTCCTTTAAGTTAAACTAAATTTATGGTTCCATGATCCATCTGTTATCTTTACAACGTGTGAAAGTTTACTGTATTCTTTAGGTGTTACTTGCCTGTGATGATAGAGTGTAAAGATAGTCGAAGCAGTTGTTTCGAGTTTTAGCTTGTTTTGGGTTCAATGGCGATAAGAGTGGCTAATCATACGTGCTAATCTAAGTTAAAGTTGCCGTTGGATTGACGCGCGATATTTACGCATGAGTAATCCGTTCCTGCATATAGGTAGGTACTCCTTTTACCGCGGCCCGCGCTTCACGTCGTATGCTGTGCGAGAGCCTCAGAACGGCGATGATTTTGTGATGGTCGTGACCCGAATTTATTTTGCACTTTCCTAACCTATAGTTCTTAAACGTACTTCTTGTAACCCTGCTCTCACCTAACGCACGTTGCCTATGACTCTGTCATTCATCGCGTAAACGTAATGTAGTACCTCATCTAACTCGAACGTTTCTAACATTTAGGTACCTCCAAACACATCGTAAAATCCATCGTTTTTGGAAGCCATGGGTGCAGCAGCGTGCTCAGTGCGTTCAGTGCTACCGAAATTAAACCTTCGTGTTCAAATGTGATGTTATCATCACGATACAGTTTTGTTTGCAAGGTCTTGTGATATGTAAAATGAAAATCACAGTACTCTCATGACTGCATGCCACCAGGCCGTATTCCTAATTAAGAGAGGCCAAGAGAAGTAGATCTGATCGATATTTGGCCAATTTTAAATCTGATGAACTATCTTCATTTTTCCTCCAAAATTTTCTTTTTAAAGAAAACAGCAGCAGTTCGTTCTGCAGCAGCATCGCCGTGTACCGCTTGTGAACAGGTATTTCCTGTGACCACTGTTGAACCACCCTTATATTACCCCCCGCGTTAAAACTCTTGCAAGCAACTCTCAGTTTTATACTTTTACTAGTGGCCCGTGCCGTCCTTATAAATGACGGCAAAAATTAACACTTCACCAAAACCCCCACCGTCTTTTGGGCTTCCTCATTTTTCCTATATCTAATACTGAAGAAAAAGATTCCAAGGTACTCAACTATTCTTTTCGCCAGAAGGGCAAGCAGACTGAGTTCTATTTCTTCCCTAATACTGAAGAAAAAACTGCACGGTACCCAACTTTTTTTCGCCTTTTGAAATCTGAATTTTCTCCTATCTTTTTCCCATAGAGCGTGACAGGAAAGATATAAATATAAATAAATAAATAAAAACACGACGTGAATTATTATATAGTACTGACTGGTTCCGGTTATGTGTTTGTCGTATTTCAGAGTCTGGTACATATATATATATATATATATATATAATATGTGTGCCTTTGAGTTAGGTTAGGCACCTATTGAGTCTGAACCGAACCTTTTCTAGCCTAACGCCTTACTTTTTTACTTTGTGGTCGGCCATGCACAAACTGTACCTACCGAGATCCTTTGACATATTATTGTGTAGCTGTACATTTTGCCATTGGACAACTGTCGAAAGCAGCGTTCGTTTCAATGTCACTTAGCTTTGGGGGCATCAATCTTGAGTGCTAGAATGAGCCCCTTGACTGCGCTGTGTACATCCATCGCATCTAAGTCCGATCCAAGCTTTCTCAATGCTCTGTGCACGTGAGGTGTACGGCCGATATACACGTAGTAGGTACCGTTGCAGTTTCGCTCAGCATTGCGAGAATTCTGGATTAACGGCACACTCGTTTGGGCGCCGAAGTAAGGTCTTCGAAGCTTGACTTGTCTTGAACTTCTTCCAGGTGCTGTGGCTTCGACTGCTGAATTAAGTTTCAGACATTGTCCCACAATTGGGTGCCCTCAAGACTTCAAGAATTACAGTGTTGCTTTTAAAATGTTGTTTTCAGCCGGCTGTAGGTACGTCATCGGTTTGCTGTTAACACCTGCAACACAATTCAAAGTTATTAAGCCAAAGCTAGTGTCGGGGATTTCGGACAATTTAGGCTAAGCTTAGAAGGTTTATTTCTATGCCCAATCGAACCCACTCTAAATCTCCGTGCGTAAAGTGAGCGCTGGCGTGATTATTGTAGGTTTTTCTAAAATTTGTTGGCATTCACGGTGCATAATGCACAGCGGTGATTATGTTTTCGTTGAAGATTTGAGGATATTTATTTGTCTGTCCACCCAAAAAGATGGAGCTGGGCAATGTTCATAATTTTTTGCAGGGAGTGTTTTGGGTTGACCTAGATGTGAAAAATGCCAAAATTCTAGAGTAAGCTGGCAATCAAAACCGACAGCGTTGAAATTTGTCCCCCACCGCGGGTAATGGTCTTACGCCCTTAATTGGGTGTTCTAGTTTTTAGTTTATTTAGATCAGTGGTTCCCAACTAGCTATATCTATGCCTAGCACCCGGAAAGAACTTTTGATTAATATTTTTCGCATCCTCCACAAAATTACTAACTTTTATGATAAAATATAAAATTTATCGTAATCCTGTGTAACAAGTTTTTTCAAGTTCATTTATAATGACATGAAAATAATTCAAGATTTCGTACCCTACAAAGTCATCTCGCACTCCCAAAGGGGTACGATCATCTCTGTTTGGGAACGTATAATTTAGCTGTATGATCTTGAACCCACAGACCGCATCTATACTAGTTATAAGATGTAGCTATAGGACTATCGGTACCTTAGCAGTATTTCTACGGCTACGAAGACCATGTATGACACCAGTAGTATAACAAAATAGGCGTGCCAGAACACACATGGAGTTTTTGTAGAACACACATTGAGTTTTTCAAACTCAATGTGTGTTCTGGCACGCCTATTTTGTTATACTACTTACACCCCTCCCGATCCATCAGTTCAATAAAATATTGTCCAAATTGATACGCAACACTAAAAAAAAAAATATGATGCCAGAATTTCCTTGCAGCTTATACCCTGTTGCTGCCGCCACTCGTGAAGCATTCCGAGCGTGTTTCAAGTGTTCCAACTTCCAATCACCCCCACGAAGTGCTCCAGTATCGATTTGTTGTTATAGAGCAATGCAGTCACGCCCCCTGTCATGTTGAGCGACCCTTCGCTTGCTTTTAACGCCTCGTGTGTTGCTGTGATCCCTGCCGTAATTCTCGCTGCATTGCCATCAAAAGGCGTCGAGACGTGGCAATGGTTTGTTCTTGTAACGAGATGCGGGGCCGTCCGTGCTGTGCCTTTGGAGAGATGAATGCCTTTGCATCTTAGGCTTTTGATTGTGAGATATGTTGTGAAATGTGCCTTGGACGCATTCTATTGAATACCGAAGGGCTGCAATATCCTTGAAACTGCCTGCGGAGAAGTTAGGGTATCTCTTGAGAATTTGGATTTCTACTAGTTAAGTGCAGCTTTTTGATTTCGATGTATGTTGTGAAGTACGGTATCTCTTCATTAGGCTGTATGTACGTATATGCTTGTAATTTATTCTTTTGAAGTACCGAAGGGCTGCGTCTTATTTGTACGCTTGTAATGAGGGCTTCTACTTGTAAGTAAGGCTTTTCATTTTCAGCAATAGTTGGAAACGTGCTTTGGGCGCTAGCCTATATGTGTTATGCTTCCAAGTTTTGTCCTGTGCGCATCTAAGAGCAGTATTTTGCTTTAAGCTGTGTGTTCCCAACGTAATTAAGGTTTCTACTTGCATGTGATGTTATGCGTAACCAAGTGCGGCTGTGCTCCTCTCCTGCTTGGTATGCATCTGTTCAAGTTAGAACTTGCGCTTGCAATATGGACGTTGGCCCAAGTTGCAAGCTGTGCTCGCACCTGAGGCTGTATGTTCGTACGCGTGCAAATTAAGGTATGCGCAGTTTAGTTTCACTGTCGCTATTTATGCGTTCACTTCCGGATTTTCTGTACGGTTCATGTTAACTCCAGTCACTCAAACTAGTTATGATCTCCGTTCATATAGGAAATCGGTTAACGAATAGCGCACACGTGCCCAGCAATAGGATGCAGTAACGCCGCTATCAGCAGAGCTGCTGCCGTAACACACCGGATCGCTTCCGGCGATCAATATGAACGGTGGCGCATTCTCCGCCGCTCTGCGCTGTGACCTCTAACTGCTCTGTATCGCCCGTAATGAGCCACTGTTGCAGTGTTATACTGACCCACTGATTTAGGCAGACTTCAGTGCTGTAGGTACTGTGCAAATATCACCGTGATATACTGACCCACTGATTTAGGCAGACTACAGTGCTGTAGGTACTGTGCAAATATCACCGTGATATACTGACCCACTGATAGAGGCCGACTACAGTGCTGTAGGTACTGTGCAAATATCACTGTGATATACTGACCCACTGAATTAGGCCGACTACAGTGCTGTAGGTACTGTGCAAATATCACTGTGATATACTGACCCACTGATTTAGGCCGACTACAGTGCTGTAGGTACTGTGCAAATATCACTGTCATATACTGACCCACTGAATTAGGCCGACTACAGTGCTGTAGGTACTGTGCAAATATCACCGTGATATACTGACCCACTGATTTAGGCAGAATACTGTGCTGCGCACTGTCCAGTTCTGGGAGAAGATCACAGTATTATGCTGATCCAAGATGACGAGACACTCAT
>LQNS02278182.1:5202927-5214082 GCA_001587735.2 Parhyale hawaiensis
TCGGGGGCGCGGGTGTGTAGGTACAATGCAGTGCAGTCGGTGGTGTGTCGCTCGTGTTGCAGCTTCCTATTTAGTTCTCGAGCTCATCATCCTGTGTCAGAGGGAGCCTGCTTGCTGCTCTTAACTGGTAGGTACTATTGGCACGCTGCTTGCTCCTATTCTTACCAGGTCGTGTTATTTTGTTACGAGGGCTCTATGTCCTATTGTATTTCTAAAAGCCTTTGGTAGCTGAGTAGCGTTAACCCTTTTTCGGGCGTGTGACCTTGTATGGTTACTTTCATAAAACTGTTCTCTCGCAAGCTGTTTACAGCGGCCTGTAAAGCGTTAGTCCCTAACCTCAATTTAACGAGGTCCTTCCGTCATGCTACATGGGATTTATTCTCTAATTGTATTCCTACGGAGAAGAAAAAAGCCTTTATTCTGAGGGAGCACAGCTTAAGCTCAAATTGGTTAGTACGTATGCTTAACACTGTGTTACTCAAGTTACGCAACACCAATACGTATGCTTAGCCTAACACTGTGTTGCTTAAGTTACGCAACACCAATACGTATGCTTAACACTGTGTTACTTAAGTTACAGCGTAACTTAAGTAACACAGTGTTAAGCATACGTATTGGTGTTGCGTTGTTGTAGTGAGAGTTACGCTACCTTCTAGTTACAACAACGCAACACCAATACGTATGCTTAACACTGTGTTACCAACGCAACACGTACCATAACTTGAACGCGATAAAATTGAATGGGGTATTTCGTGGTTCATTTGCTGGGCACATTGGGATTCTCACGAGATATGTCGGTGTGGTCGTAGGTATGTTTCGTAGTGGGGATTGCTACCAGTTTTACCCTCTAGTGACTACGGTACACATTTGTTTTCTTTACTTGTAGTGTTATTCCTACGAAAAATGTTGTTTAATTTAGGCCCTAAAGGGTTAATTAGGTGTATGATGGTTTAGTACAAGTGTAATAAGTACAATGTCGTTGTAATCGTGTTATATTTTTAAGTTGATTAATATAAAAAATTAGATTGTTCATTTTAGTGTCGATGTAATGGTTGTAGAAAAGTGTCAATTTGTGCATTAGAATTTCGTTCACTAGCTCAGTATAACCACACTGTTGCTGATGTGAGGATATTCCTCTGCAGAGCGAAAAATTTTCTTATTCATCTGTGCCTTTTCTTTGTTTTGTTACACATTTCCAGTAGAGGACTGAAAAAATTTAATTGCTCCACACCCGTTGTCTGAAACTGATTCGCGGCCTAGCGGGTTCGCTGATGCCACGCAGTGGGCCTGCTTGCGGGGTGCGACTCACGACTAATCACAATCACTATATATACCTTCCCTGGTGACACGTTACTAGTCTCTTGACTGTGTATTATAAGCCTATTCATAGGTGCTGTGGGGTTACCTAGGGAGGGAAGCCAGTAATAATATTAATGCATGTGTCGCGCCTCGTGGAACAGCCTTATGTTTAGTAATGTCCAGAGCTTGATTCAAGTGCAAAGCGACTCTAGCAGTCTACTTGTGAGATCCCTTCGCATGCTCATTCTCGAGCAGTGAGTCGCAGATAGGCCTTTCAGTAGAGCTGCGGAGTCGGATGGTAGATGGTCCGACTCCAGAGATTAGTGGGCGTGTCACCCCTAGTACCCTAGAATTCTGATGCCGCAACAAAATTAGACTGTCAGCAATTTTCATAAGACCCTGAAACCAACGGCTGTCCGACTTAGAGGCCTGAGTGTGCACGCCGATTTTTAATGATGTCAAAAACGCTTTAAACTTTTTGGCTGACTAGGGGGCCTATATCGAGGACTACCTATACTTCGATATCTGAACTCGATACATCTGAAGTAGCTGGAAACCCTATACAAAGGCTTCAGGGGCGAAGCCCCTAGTTGAACCTGGCACTTGTGGTGTCACTCGAGTCCTCTATCCACAGACGTGAGTGGGAGGCAGTTGGCGTATATAGCTCACAGCACATCGAGGAAGATGTGACACGTACACAGTCATGCAGCCTCGCTGCAGCTTGCTGTGGTGACCATGATTGTCGGTCACGTGGGTGGGGTGCTTCCATTTGTTGTTAGGTGGCCGAGAGTCCCGGATTTTGTATGTGCTTCTCGTTTTGATATGTGTGCATTCACAAACCCACCGTGTATTAATATTGGCGAAGGCGTCAGTTATGTGACAGTATTATACACCTAATTAGAAGTAAAACAAATTGTTTCGGCACAGTTAATTCTCGACGGATTTTTAATGATCAAGCTTCTCTGAAGTCATGGGATGGGCAAGCTATAAGAGGTGAGGTTCTTTCGGTTCGCTCTTTTCATGTTATGGGGTGCCATGTCCCGTTGGAAAAGAGTGCTGCAAAGGTTACTTAAGCCATAGCGAAGACTTAGGGACAGGTTTCTATCGTGCCGAAGTTTCGTCCTTAATCTTCCTACTTTTTTCGTCACTCTTTGTGTTTTCCTCTTATTTCCACGGCTTATAGGGGTGTTGTCCATTCATAGTTTTCCTATTGTTTTCGACGTACTATAGCTAAATGTTCGTTTTGTGCCACCCTGAGTACTCCGTTCCAGTGGCTCAGAATACTTATTCAAGAATGTGGTTACAAAAATGTTTATATGGTCAAGTCGCCGAAGAGGCAAAACTGCGCTCGTCGCTAGTGATGCGCTGGTGCCAGCAAGCAATAGCATTGGAGGAAACACGCACACGATGGGCCTGCCTATCCTTGACCTCCTTCCTGAGCTCTTCAGGTGATAACTTGGGCCTGTCCTAGCAATTTGTTCAATAGCTATGCGGCATTTATGGCTTGACTCTTTTCTGTGCATGTTTACCCATTTATGCCTTTAGTTATGAGTTATACCAAGTTATTGTTTCTTTTTTCCTCCAGTGAGGATGTTACTCCTGTTGGCATGAAATAAGTCAATACGGTGCGTATACGGTACAGTAAAAAAAGAAATGCATCTTGATTCAAATTGATTTCGGCGCATTAGAGTTTGTCTAATGTTCACTAAACTCTGTAGACTTATAACGGATATATGTACTCGTAATATTGAGGTGAATTCGACACACCTTTGCTGCATGCAGAGATACCAGGCCTAGTTTTTAAATGCTACGTGCTCCCTGCGTGTACTATTTAGCTACGTGCCTATCACTATCCAGCTGTGGACTAATCCGATCCACACCGAGGCTATTTGGGTTCGTCACAATATATACAATGTTTTTTTCTTTTTTTTGGGGGGGGAGGGGGGTGTTGTGAGTCGTCTCATCTTAGTGTCCTCACGGCCAGACGTTATTAGGTAGTAATAACCAATAACCGTAGGGAATATATTCAGCTCCAGTAATAAGTTTAAAGATAGTCGCATTGATAACATTACAGCGCTCGTTGTTAATTATTTTGCACTGCATAGAATGCACTTGCAACCCACGGATGATGGGTCGCCGCACGCAAGATACGTGCTAACCCGTTTGAGACGATTAACGCTTCCCCCTTCGTCTTTTTATCGTCGTATCACGGATGATGAGCAGCCCTCATCCTCGGAGCGTGGTCTATGGTTCATCAGAGCCATTGTCTGCAAGCGTAACAGCCACCTTTTGTTACGCACCTTCCGTGTACGCTCGTGGTGCTGGTTCTCAGCGTGACGCTTCAGCTAGCGCTGGCGAATCGCACACATACCAGTAGTATGTTGTCGCCGCTAACTCAGTCTTGTAGTGTCAGCTTTCTTTCATCAGGATTATAGCAGCAGTTTTAACTCGTGCGCTTTCACTGTCATGAAAACAAAACTGATCGCCCAATCGCTAGACTGATGGAGTTCAGTTTCAATGATCACGCTGCTTTTGCCATAATAGGAGTTGTAATGTGCCCAGTACAGCACCCAAGTAAACCGAAGGCGTTAGGCTACTCCGCTAGTAATGTTGGTCCTATAAAGTGATGCATACTAGTTGTGGAACACTTATGCCAGGGACACGCTATGATATCGCCCGCTCAACTTCCGAGCAGACGTTCAGCCCCACGTCGTTCATGCTACCGAATCTCATTGTGTAGCGGGAAGACGTGCGAGCCGAACGTCCGCGCATAATTAGAGCATGCGCTTGCCTAAAGTGACACCGGCATTATATAACGTTAGGAATCTCAGGATTATGGTGACTGTTGTAACTCGTACGCGTTTACTGACGTCATGATAGCATGTTCGTCATATCGCTAGACTAATGCGGATGTTATAGTTACTCAACAGAAATTTCACCCCATACGAGTAGGTATCACTACTTTACCAGTTGTAAACCTCTTAATGGAACAATTATATTAACAGTTACAGCTCGACGATGTTCAAGGTCGTGTTGTGTGGAAATTACGCTGTCGATCACGTAACTAAACTGCTACGGGTACGGTCGTAAATGTGAACGAATAATAACACCATACCCTGATCATTCCTCCCCTACTAACTGCACGTTACATCGTGATTAACATACGTGCTTAGATCCGGGGGTGAGGGAAGGAGGCGCTCGTACCTACTTCTGCTAGTTTATGATTTTCTAACCCTGTATCATGTTCCTACTTGGGGCTATTATAGTTTTAAAGTCTACCTAGTAAATGTCTCATTGTTCTTCACTATGGCCTACAATGCATTGGGTAGGAGGCTTCAACTAAGGAAACAATACCATTGAAGTTTATATCTGGTAAGTGCCTTGATGACATTGTCCTTGGCGTATCACTACACGGAAATGGTAATAACTGAATAAGATGACGTTGTAGCTCCCCTTCCTTTGATTATTGTACCTATCTAGCATTCGTGCTAATTGCAGATAGTTTATGAAATTATGTTTTTTAAATGATTGGGAGATTTCCTCCCTTTCTTCCACTTCACGAATGCAAGTACCATATCACGCACAAGTGAGCCATTTGGTTGTGGTTCAAATAGCGTTATTGCTAGAGAAAGTGGTGTTCACATCACGCTACAAGGTTTCTAGAATAAATTATATTGTATTTCTCATACTCTGAGGTCTCGGCAACGAGGAAGTCTGGGAAGAACTTCCGACACAGTCAATAGTTGTAACCAAGAAGTCATTGAGCTGAAGCTGGTCTCGTCTTGCAGTATGGAGAGTCTTGGTGTGAAGCAGTCGTGCAAAACTGGGCTAATGTACAGCTGCTGCATTGTCTGGTGTGACCATTCATTGGTCACTGCTGTAGACTTGACGGTGCATCTGCTGGCTACTGCGCCGCATCCACTTGTATCATGCAGTAACGGAGCTGTTGCGCAGTGTTGCTCGTACGTTTCGTAAATGCAGTTCTTTTTGGAAAGTTGTGTGACTTATGAAACATTCGAGTCGCGAACGAAGCAAGTGAGAAGCTGTCTTTCAATTGGAAAAATATAGGCTAACTGCTGATATTAGTTGATGCTTTCTCTTTGCAGAAATCAGCTGTTTGCTCTTAGCTGCTTGCTTTTCTGCTTAGAATTAACGGCCAAAATTTTCAAAAAATACACGCCCCTTACATCTGCGCCATTCGACAAGAGAATCCGTGCTCAAGTAGCCTAATGGTGCCACCACCACTGTATCTCATTTTCTATTGCAGCACGATGACGCTAGAAATAGTTCCATCTATTTAATAGTAAAAAAAATTGTGCAATATTTACCTTTTTCCATTTTGTTGATTTTACGGGCTTAGGCTTCGCATGCACTTCCTCTTGCTCATTGTCAGGAACATTTCCTCTCACTCGCTCTCATACAGTGAACAGATAGGCCCGCTCACCCACAAGATATTCACTTACTGAAGCTTCTGTTACTCCGGATATGATCGCGTGTACAAGACCTCCATTGAGACCGTCGGCTATCTTGGTCATCTGCTTGCATCATATGCTCGACTTCATTGATATGATAGCATCAGTGAACTGGTGGTCGAGTTCACAAGTCTTTTTACTTTAATTGTGTTGCTTCTGTGGCACACATCGTGCGATGTTCCTTGCCGGTATCGGGATCTTTAAACAAATGGTATCTGTGTTAGCCCATTTGATTTACTTGATCCTTGGAAGATGTGTGCAAAAGAATCAACTGCTTTAGAATGTTTACTAAACAGCATGGAAAGTAAAATGAAGGCCGTGAGTACGTGGGGTAAATATTGGTTGCTTTAAAAATGATTGAAACCTTCGTGGTCGCTAGACCCATGAATTCCTGTCCATGTATCAAAGAATATCTAGCTCTCATGAATAGGTATGCAAAGAATGGTATAAAGTCCCCTAAAGTTATTGCTATATACTTTAAAAGTGTATAATTTGGCAGGAAAGCCGTACAATAAACTTTTTCTCTGTTTTGCAAATATTAAAGTGCATTGCAATTTATTTTTTAAAATTTGTTGTGTTTACGTACGTGATCATTTGTAGTCCTCCAGTGATGATTAGTTTTATATCGCAGCAGCCGCCATGATTGATTATATCGTAGCATTGATATAGTGTCAATCTTATTGATTGCGGATGAGAAGTTTGTATGCCACTCTGTATATATATATGTTTTCATGTTGTCCATTTGAGATGCATTTATTACAGTTGTTTTAAAACTGGTAAACGTCACAGTGAGGTCTTACTGTTGTCGTCCTTCATCATTGCTGTAAATAATAGTAAACGTTATATGATAAAATGAAGAAAGCGGCGGTACAGTTTGTTGCTATTTATTTCCACCGCATGGTCAGCAACGTGTTCTGTGGAAACTTTATGTGTATACATGTAGCACGCAATGTACAAAATAATACTCGATAGTTTTATATTAGGCGAGTAGTCGACAACGCTTGCCTGCTTACTAGCTCATCAGCTGTGTGCAGTCTGCAACGTACGTTGCCTGTGGTCATTAGCTGACCAGCCGAAGGGTTAATTACTGAGGGCAATTAAGTGCCGTCTCGGCTTGCATGTAATGTAAATAAATTACCGTACGCAATGGTAACCGAATGCCGGGGCTTTTTGTCAGTCCCATACATAGAGTCCACTCCATTTAGTTACTAGGGCTAAAATAATATCACAAAAGAGTAATCGATTTTCGAGTAAAATTTCGTTCTTTATACGTTATTAGGCGCCATGAACTAGTTTACTGGCTTTTATAACGTGAATGTTTCTGGTTAATGTGTTTATTTCCACTAAGAGTTTCAGTGACTTCAGTTCTTGGGAATCATTCAGTTATTTATTTAGTTTATTTCCATTCACGCGTAAGCGACATTGTTGCTACCAAGTTGTATGCATGGTGCTAAAGATGCTAAAAAGTGCTAAAATGAGCAAGGTGCTAAAAAGTGCTAAAATTAAGTGGAAAGTGCTCGAAAAAAAAAACACATTTTGCTTGTGTCATGTCATTTGTAGCCATTTCTGCAGTCATTCATTCAGAATAACTGCTCTAACACGATCAATTGAAATTGTGAAAGGAAAATTTGTAGATACGGTAGGTATGTATTGATTTATAGCTACCTACTTGGGATGGTAGTACTTAGTAGTATCTTAGCATACGCGTTTGTGGCCTTAAAAAGCCTTGTATTGTTTACTTATCTCATAAATTGAAATAACAAAGGTGCTAAAATTTTCTATCCAAGGGTGCTAAAATAGGAATCAGACAATCTAATAGACACCTTGTGCTACACTCTTGCTGTGCTGCTCTTCGAGACTATTTCTTTTTTTTTTTGTCTCCGTACGTTCTTGTGTCTTATGATGAGGAAAACAAATAATAATCAGTTCATGTGTCTTCAATCCTTGCAACTTTGGAACGCGCAGCATTCAGTAAATATGTCGAGCCGGCATTGGGAATCCGATCCAGTTCTTGACGGACGTGCTCTCTGCTATTCCAGCACTTCAGGTTCATTCCCCGAAGATGTGAACTGTCGGCAAGAATAGGATTCGTCGGACAGACGGTCTCTGACAAAATATAGATCATTAATTAGAAGTACGTCGAAGGTGTGGTGTGCTTGAATTGAGTCCTTGTCCAGAAAATATTTTTCTCCAGTTGTCACAGTCGATTAATTTTCTATTTTTAGCTGATGAAAAAAAAAATAATTGAATTCAAACGCTATTCGCCATGATACTGTAACGAATTGAACATTGAAACTATATATATCCGGAAACGGTTGTAGCTACCTATGATAATGCGATACCTTAATCGAGAAATAGAAAATCTGTAGAAATTAGACCCAAGAGATAGATATGTCTGGTTAGAACGCCAAACGGCTAATTACAGTAGACGAGAGCGTTCTCTTTATGCATGGACTCGGTAGTATATATGCTGAACTTTTATCAGGCAGCCATATATGTGGTCAACATTTCTCTTGCCATGTCACATGGCCCTTTTCCTTTTTTTTTAACTAAGATTATAGCTAGTAGCTAAGAACAAATAGTACCAGCGACTATATAGCATTGCCATACTTCCTGTTCATTATCCTGCCTTAAGTGGCTGCTACCGTTGGTGGAGTACTATGTCACTTGCTCCGTGCGTGTTTACTACTGTCGTGTCGGTGGGGCTTACGCAAAGCGAGCCCGAATTGATCGTATCAAAGCATCGACTTACGGTACCGGTACTATTTTGATTTTTGAGAACCAAATGAGCTAACCTAAGTACCTACTGCATTTCGTGCGGCGCCGGTATCTGACTAAAACTTATTTGCTGCATGGCCTGGAGCATTTCTGTGCCTAAAGACTATTTGTAGAGGAACCAGACAGGTGTTGCGCTTCCTCTTCCGCGCGGTAGATACAGCGTGCCTTTAATTACCATCATTGCACCATGTTACGTTGCTTGTGACATTGCGTGTGTAGATTGAATACCACCGGGTCGATTTACTGCTGTAGCTATTTTATTATAGATGTCACTCGTGCTTTATTATACCTTTTCCAAGGTTCTGAGATCAATATTCTTTCCAGACACCAAATTACCAACCAATTGCCGTGTCTTTTATGTTGTTTAATGGTGTGACTTCCATGTCAACTGCTACCATCCTGGGCATCCTCCTCCATGCGCGCCGCAGCGTGATGACGCATAGTTCCGCTACCAAACTAATAGCCTTGAAGCAGCTTGTACTATGCACCATACTAGCTTAAATTTGTTGCATAGTACCAGTATCAGTAGGCTTTCAAACTTGCCGTTATTCTGTATTGGGTGGCTTGTTCTCTGTTTACGCTTTACTCGTGCAATATGTACTCCTCTGTCCTCGAGGATAAAATTACAACCCGTCATTCTACCATATGGTAGAAAATTTCGTACCCGACCCTGCTTGCGCCTCATTACTTAGGTATATATAAATATATCATTACTCAACTTACCTGTTCCTCGCCGCGTTGAAGTATCGCTCACTTTCTGCCAACACTTCATTCGTATTCCGGCACGCCTTACATGATCAGAACTTAACATAACATTAGGTTGTTTAAGGTCTAGTTATGACTCGCATCAACTGCGTATGGTTCGTCGGTAGGACAAAGCGGCATTCGTATGGGTCGGGCGTGGATAATAACGTCGTAGGGCGCGCAGTATCCCATGTCGCTGGGAGTTGTCACTCACCCCGAGCAACGGGTTCTGGTTATGGTTAGGTGGTGCTGGTGGCTCCATGTTCCCAAGCCTGGCTCTCGGAAGGCCTCAGCTTAGATCTTGTCACTGACTAGAGGCTTAGTATGTAGCTACTATGTAAAGACGTTACCTACTCGAGGTTCAGATCTCGTCGTTGAGGTTTTGAGGTCGTATGCTGGAAATTCTTATCCCATTCTACTAGTGGGAAATCCACTCCTCTGAGATTTTTTCGTTGCCCTTCAGACGATGCGCTTGTACTATTGAGATTCCAGCCCAATTGTACTAGGGGATTTCTTCATTCTATTCTTAAGCCACGCTTCCTTATACTAATCATATATGAAATAATACCTTTATCGCACCACTTTCTTAATAAATAAAGTTCCGAATTCTATGATTGGGAATTGTACGAATTGTAAATTTTTACTTTGTATTAGCTACTCTTAAGAATGAATATCTTTGTTACAGTGAGAAACTCTACTTTTGTCTTGTGGACTTCGCCTAATATCTATGTTCCGGAATTATTTCTTTTTAGCTAACACGCAGCTGTTATTCCTTCATCGTCTTGTGCATCACTTTCACTATTGCCAGTTCTCTGTAAATGCGTTCGATTGTAGTCGTGGCTTGCTCTACCGATATTAACTATGGTCTCCCATGTTTGCAGGTGCGGCTGGAGGTGACAACAACAACGGCTGGAGGAGGGAGCGCCTCGTGTAGCAGCTGAAGCCTGGGGTGTAGCAGCAGCAGCATGACAAGCTGCTGAGCTGGCTTCGTATTTGTATCGCAGGTGAGATACGCTGCATCAGTGCCCCCCTATAGGTGTGTCCCATTTGCCACTTTGAATCTATCCTTCCACATGCTTCCCGGCTGCTCTCGCCGGAACCCTGGACATTTTGCGTTCACGTAAGCTTTCCTGTGCGTGCCATCACTAAAATAAACACTACTTAGGCAAATCTAACCTAGCCAAACCTAACCTACCCTAACCTAACCTAACCTAACCTCCTTACCTAACCTTCTAACCTAACCTAACCTTACCTAACCTTACCTAACCTAACGTAACCTTACCTAACCTAACCTAACCCNTACCTAATGTTACCTAACGTTACCTAACATTACCTAACCCAACTTAACCAGCGATACAGCAGGCAGCGCGGCGCACCAACGTGAACGCCGCTCACGCGCACACGGTCTGCGCAGGAAAAATGTCCAGGGTTCAGACTCCTGCTTCCCGGCTTGCTTTACTCGTGCATATTAATTGATCCACTTTGGAATCATCTCCGTGCATTGGTTTCACATTTCCCGCTAAATGCCTGGTATCCCTTCTTATCTGTCTTTGTGCCGTAGTGCATGGTGTTGGTAGGGAGACTTAAACGAGGGATTTATGAATAGTTATAAGAATTGCCACATTGAGATATCATCCAGATTTTTGCTTATCGTCGAGTGCGTTGTTTTTTTTTTAGATCGCGTAGATTGCAGCAGGAATTTTTTTCTTATTGTCTAGGTTAGTTTAAGGGGATCGTTTACAAATTTTGGAATTTTCTTTATTAGTGGTCCGATCTTACTGAAATTTTCACATAATATGTAAAATAAAAAAAAAAGCACTTTTTATTCGTGTAACTTTTTCCATTTAGGCCTTAATTTTATA
>LQNS02278182.1:5233195-5246451 GCA_001587735.2 Parhyale hawaiensis
CCCTCTTATTTGCCCGCTTGCTGTACCCATGCGCCGTTGATCCAGTGTGCAACACCTCGTTTCTATCGACATACTACATGGTTGTTTTTTCTTCTTTGAAACACCGTACTTATGTCTAAATAGGCTTACGGAGGTTAAACAGAGTGTCATAATAATAATGTCTAAATAGGCTTAAACAACTTATTCACTTACTCTCATTTCCCTATAGAAGAACGCGTACACAAGATTCCTCTTCTGTGCAGTCAATGATGGGGCACCTGAAGGAGAAGCGCGACACAGAGGAGCTCTTCAAGAAGGCACAGAAGCAGTGGGCGAAGCTGTACGAGCGCGTCAACAAAACCCGCCACGATTACCACAGCGCCTGCAAGGGGGAGCGGTCGGCCCTTAATCAAGAGAGAAATGCCACGGGCGACACGGCGCTCTCTCCTGATCAGGTAAGCGCCTAGTTCACTTGGGAAGGTCTGGACAAATGCCAATGCCTTCTTACTGAATTCTGGCTAGACGGTGACATCGTTTAGTAATAAAAAAGTAAATGAAAAGTCTGTTTTAAAGTTTCGGCCATTCCAGGTGTAGTCGGTTAGCTAACGCCAGAAACTTTATTGTTAGGGGAAAACCAACGCTCAGGATTGAGACTTTTGCAAATTAAAGCTAATATAATTAGATCATTTCCCACTTACTGGGCCCATCGAACACTCCCTTAGTTCCTTAGCTACATAGCTATAGGCTATTGTACTGGGAGGGATGTAAGAAAATATTCTTTAGTGTGTTCAGTGCTGGAGTCCAGTATGCATTAGACTATATGAAGAATGGAAAGACAGAGTAAGTTAACTGTATTCATTTTGACATAGTATTAGAGTACCTATAATTGTGTCTTTGTCCTTGTACCTATTATTAGTCTTTTCGATTCTATTTGCTATATTAGTGTTGACGAATGTTTAGTCGAGCAGTCAAAGTGAGTTTACTGCCCTGATTTTGACAAGGTGTTGGGATATCCCCGTTCTCTTTGCCTTTGAATTATTATTTTTTGTTGGTATTCACTCTGGAGCGACTAGAATACTACTTGCTTTGGGAGTGCGACCTCTTTGCTCCAGCTTTAAATTTTAAAGTTCACAGGCTTTGTTGTTTTTATGGGCACTGCTTAATTTTCTGCGGGACGAGGCTGTACTCTTCTTCGTGCGTGTTCTTCCTTATAATTTTTTTCTAGTATTTGTGTATTTTTAGTGTGTTTCCTTCAGTAGAGATCTTTTGTAGTTCAGCACTTATTGTTTTGTTTTATAGCTACTTGATTTTCTTTACTCCTATTGTTTTTTGATCATTTCATGTTCTGCTTTTTACTTTAACTGAATTTTTATTCGACTATAATTCACCGTGAGACTTTCCAAGCTCAGAAGTTTCATTTTATGCTTTGTTTTGCACAAAATAGGAAGAATTTATTATATATAGGACAAGTCTTGGATGCTCGCTATTTACATTAATCTATCTAAATTAAATGTCAGTGTCGCGTCGGACTTTCATTGTGCGAATTAAAAGTCCTTTTAAAGCAACAGTGAGCACTATAGCGTTAAATTAGGATCTGTTGCAATTTTACAGTGACATTATTGTTTTACCCACGAACTAACTAATCTCGTTCTACGTGTTTTTCAAAATTCCCACAATCGAATAAATAATTCCCTGCTGCAGAGAGATGCGTTTCAATGCTTTAAGATTCGCTGCAGTTGATATTGTATAAACTTTGCGTACACGGTAGCTTAACTTGCTATAAGTCTCGTAGTTCTACCTAATAATGTTACCAGTATTGAAAATATTTATTTTCCTCCCAAGAATAGGTTTTTTCATCTTGAGAACTAGGCTTATTAATCTTCATCTCATAGTTCATTTCTCTATTTTGCTCTCAAGCTTTTTATTATGTTCACGAAAGGCATAATCGATCTTAAGTGGTGCTTGAGATATGTTACGCGGATTAAGTTGAACTTGTGTGGCACTAAACTCATAACCGCTGAATTAGTGCTTCGGATCGAGTTTCAGGCATCAATGCCATACTGGTTACTATTAGCCGGCTTTGAGCCCCATCTGTCTTGGGCGCTTTCAAGCCTAGTCGGTTTCAAATTCCACCTAAAACTCGTTTCAGAACAGTGGAACCGATGCTCATGCCTTGACTACAGTTCCGGACAGGTTAGAACTGATCTAATTAGCTTATCTCGACAGAACTCTCGCCGTTCATTGCGTATGAAGTTTCAACGGGTGTTCATCAGTCTGGGAGCTTTCACGCTGTGCATTTACCGGGATATCTTTGGCACAAAAAGGTTGAGCCTAAAAGTTCACATGCTATAGTAAAACTTGGAACTGTTGTAGCGTCCGGCCTTTTCTCTGGGAATATCTACGAGCAAATAACAGCGGTGAAGTAGGTAGCCGCGATGGACATTGTAGACATCTTCGGTCTGTCACTAACTCGTACTGCGATTTGAAATTAACCTCGAATTCGTTCGATATGGCTTATCCCGAAAGGTTTGAGCGCTGAAGTCCGAAAGTTGCATTTCGAAAGGAGCCTTCTATCAATATGGACATTTACAGATTTGGGAAAAGAGAAAATTACGCTCGTAATATGGAAGTTATTTACCTACTTGAAGAGAAGATACATATACACGTATATACTGCGATAATATTTAACATGCGCGTAAAGCAAATTCCACTTGGTTAAAATGTTTTAGATCCGGCGCGAGGCGGCTGGTGTGACGCCCGCGGCGCTAGCAGCCCCTCACACTGCTACTACTAAACTGTTCTTTGAGCTCTTGCGAAGTGTCTCCGATACACCACTGATCAAACTAACACCAAATCCAGAATAAGACTGAAGCTAAAGCTGAAGCGAATTCATTGAATCCGTTCAAAGTGGTGCGTCAAAAGGCCTCGTGCTTAAGCATTAAATTCTAGTATTCACGGTGAATTTATCTATCAGTATTTCAGTTCTCATTGCATATATGAGTATTTCAGTTTCATTATTGTTCATTTTATTAAGTTGCAAGTATTTGTTACGTAGGTACCAATCTAAAAAGGAGAATCAGTTGATAGGCAAGGTTGAAGGCAGTCGTATCTTACTTTTATAGAGTTGTTCTAGCTCTTAATTTTGTGTTCTTCAGTTAGTCCTTTGTTATTCACTTCAATTTTCTTTTTTCTCATTTCCAGAAGCATGTTTCGGTGAGTTGAATTTATTGTCTTTGTTGCTTCCGTTGTTTAACCAGCGCGGTGCGTCTTCTTCTTACTAACAACAGTTTTAATTATTTCTATACGAATATTGCTACATCAGATTGTACTCGCAGCTGCCTCACCGTTGCTGCCCAGCTACCGGTGATGGACATTCGATAATTTCCTAAGGCTGTAACCGTTGGCATCTTTGTCATCTACGCAGTTTTTCTTTAATTTGTTGTTATTGATCTCGTCATAGAAATATCTGGATGATCAGCTAATTGATAACGATAACTAATGTCCGCGCTACGCTAGACAATAGCACGAAAAACTTGATGAGCGGACTTACAGCTCGCAAGTCGTTTATGCTACCGTATCTACGCAGGCTACAGAATCGTACTGTGTGTATCGGGCTGCACATCCGGTAATCAAGCTGAGCGTGCTGTTGTATAGCGCGATCCCGGCAATACTTGCAGCACAAGTTTATCACGTTGTAGTAAACATGATAATCAGTATTTTGGAAATTGTTGAATGACCTTCGTGGGCGGACAATTACCCAGTTACAGACGCCTAATTGTCCGTCCAAATATCAGCGATGATCATTCAGTAGCTTCCCAAAACACTGATTATTGATATCTGTATTGATGCCCATTTTCAAATATGCAATTAGTAGTACATATTGTCGTCAGAAAGTCCCAAATTTTGGGTGATTAATACCTAATGATAACTAATATATATTACTGTCAGTTATCATTGACGGCGTGGAAATTGTCGAATGACCACCACTCACAGATACCAACACAGCAACAGCTGCATCACTTGTGCCGCCCATATAAATACACAGCTGTACAACGCACACTGGAATCCACGATTTTAACCCTTTTTGGCCCCGAAGACCATTAGATCACGTTTGATCTTGTACTATGTTTACGATCATTGTTATGTAGCTGTTACATCAGAAGCTTAAATTTTCAATGGCCGACAGACTACTAACACGTCTTATCAGCACGAATGTCCAAAACAAAACTTACACTTCTAGGCCAGTGGTGTTGAGCCTCTGTTAGGGAACTGTTATGCTTTCTGACCTTGTAAGTCTTCCTTGGTTTCTACTTTTAAATCTGCTGGTGAACTTGTACACTTTCCAGCTATTTAAGTAGTCAGAATGTTTAAGTGTTTGCGCGACTTAGTGACACTGAGTAGTGTTGTTTCAAAACTAACACGTCTTCTAGTGCCCCGAAAGCATTGGCCCACCTTGGTGTGCTTCTATAGCACGTAAATTAACTCCACACGTTTCCGTTGATGTGCCAGAAACTATGCTGGGTTTAGATCAGCAGTTGCAGTGGTCTTACAGTGCCATGTTAGCGTATTTTCCTTCTCTAACGAATTCAAAGACCTCGTGTTGATATTGATGTGGCATATTTCTGCTCTGTTTTGCCTATGCCGTAGTGTTGTTTATTCTCCACGTGTCTCTTATGATACTGGCTATGCCCCAAGTACGTCGTATGCTAATTCTGTCTAATTCTGCGCCGTATCGGATAAGTCTCTTTGCTAATTTTGTATCTACTATTATACATATGTAACTTCTGTACGTCGTAGCAAATTCGATGCATAGTTTACAGATGTAGTTGTAGCTACTCATTGTTGTGTAGGTCACTCGCAGTACTACAGGGTGCTAAAATCTTACTGGCTTGACGGACTCTTAAATAGGCTTAGCTGTTAATCTCTTGCTGTAGCTAAGACAACAGCTTTGGAGGAAATTTCCCTAAAACTTATAATGACACAATAATAAGTCACATTTATTGAGGTCTCCCGCATGCTTCTTCCCTCGTATGTATTTACTTTTTCCCTAAGCCAAAAATTTATCCCGCCTTCTACACGAAGCCAGGAACTGTTCGTTCCCAGTTGTGAAAGCCAGATATGTTTGGGCTTGAACTCAAGGCCAAAATATTTCTTCTGATTCGTAGAACAAGCGAGGGACTTTTTCATGTCTTGCGTCCAACACGAGAGTTTTGTCATGTCGTTTGCCCAGAGTCCGCAGTATTTCGTGCCTTTTGTCCCAAACATGTAGTAAGTCTAGCCCTATCCCCGAGATCAAGAACATTCCACGCCTTTTCCCACGGCTGCAGCAATATTCTGGCCCTGTGTCGAAGGCCAGGAACGTTTTAGCACCTGCTGTACTGCATACTTTACATTGTAGCTATTCTTGTTCTCTACTGATTTTTCTGACCTGTGCTTTTCTCTCTCTCTCTCTGTATCACCCCTCCCCCTCCCCCCCGCCTCTCATCTCACCATCAGCCCAACAATGTCAAGGTAGGACTGCTGTGGACCTCGTCAAGTGCGCTACTTGAGCTTCAAGCTTGATTTGTACCTCACCCGTGAGCTGCCCTTCTCTAATTTACTCTCATAAATCTAATCGATCCTTTTGGATACTTAGAAGGAGATCTTGCGTCTTCCTTGCTATGGAATCTGCGTGCCTTATCGGTTTGTATCGAGTACCTATTGATTTGTTCTAATTCGAGGAATTGCCGATGCCAGTTTACTGCCATAAATATAATTGAGCGTTTTGCACACCCAAAAAGATAATTAGGAGATCTTGAAATTGCTTTAGTTGTTGCACTTGCATTCTCTATCAATTTCTGTCGAAATTAACTTGTTCTTATTGCATCAGTTGCCCTTCTGTCACTGATTAAAAAACAGATAATTATCTTCTTGGATACCTCGAAAGAGCTGTGGAGTCTGCCATCAGTATTTTTTCGTGATTGCTAAATCCCTGACTTGGTAAATTCTATTCACTTTTAGAAGCCATGGAAATGTAATTGCTACCTCGCCGATAAATATTGTATAATTTTTTCTACTGTTGGTTTGATGGAAATCCCTTAATGTAACGTAATAGTATCAATAACCTGTTGGTTTGAAACTGACATGTGTAGTTGTGTACTACTCGATTTCTAATTCAAACTGATAACTACCTATCAAGTAACTGGGTGTTAATCTAATGTATACCGTTTTTGACAGCATTTTCAATATGAAGGCACTGTTCAAGCCTGGAAACCGTAAAAATAAAAGGCTAAGTCATTAGCAGACTCTAATTTGCTATAATAGACAGCATTCGCCAGTGACTTTTCGGAGACACTTAGAGCAGCGATTGATTGTGCTCTCGCTACCTAGCTGAAATCTGTAAATTCATCTATACCAGTTTCTGTTTTATTTTTCTCAAGTCAAGGGATGGTTAAATTCGCAAGATCACATTAATCTCCAAGCGCAAGTTACAGCATGTTTGCCGTTTCCATGCTGTCTTTTGTCAAGGATACGCTTTAGTTAAAAATACATCACTGGTCGGTAATATTGCACGTACTTGTTGACTGGAACGAGAAATAGCTGGCCAGATTCTTGAAGACAAGAACTGACTGGCTGGAGTTCTTGGAGAGAACACGTACTGGTAGGCCTGAGCTGGCTGGCTCCTGCCATGTGAGGCGCTGCTTCGTATGTAAATCTACATTTTGTTTTCTTTATAATACAATGAACCTAATTGTCCTTTATAGAAGCTGCTCACTTGCTGCTGGTACTGCAGCTTGAAGCCAAAATTTCGCACTATGTGATAACCTGCCTGTAGCTGGCACCCTTTCAGTTCGTTCTTTTCCATTTCACTAACGAATTCATTGAGTGGTCTAGATTGGGCTGGAGAGGAACATTTCCTCAAGGATGCCAGGGTCTGTAATTCGCATCAGACCCTTAGCTTTGGTTCCCTTGCTTCATCTAACATCCCCTCGGACATTACCGTCTGATTCATAGGCCTCAGGCTTTTACCTGTCTACAGAAATCGGTATGTTTATATATACAGCCTCATGTAGTGAAGCATGTATATATTTAACAGTATTGGTCTCTATGTACCGTATGTTTGGGTGAATGCGTCACGCCCAAATCTAATCTGTCAGTCCGGGACGCTCAGTTCAAGGTTTCATGTTAAACGTCATTGGCTCAGTTTCCCTCCAACTCTACTGTCTGGAGGTTGTGCTGTGTTACAGGCGTAGCTTGTTTGTGCAAGCCGTAGTAGCGGCTTTTCAGCGTCCTCACCGGCTCGAGATCCGTTTAAAAAAGCTGTTCTCTGATAACTCGTTCTTAAATTGTCGTTCTTTGAAAGTATAAACATACCGTTTTCTGTTTGTGTTGGGTAAACGTTAAATCCCCAGGGAAGCAAACCTGCGCAGATCTCCGTAGCATCGCTTTAGTCATTGAAACTTTGTCTCCGTACCCGCTTTACTTTTGATTTTATATCCTCCATCTTATTTTTTCCTCTTGTAATGCATGAATTGTTTCAGAGCATAGTATGTAATCCTTTATTTTACTTTGTTTGTTCCTCTGTGTTATCTTAATTGTAGACACCAGCGTTTTTGTTGATTCTCAATGGATTAGTTTGGCAGTGACCTCGATACGATCGACCGCCAGCCTCCGTCATAGTCTAACATTGGTTGCTTATTAACCTCGTGATTTACTACAGGTAAAAGTGTCCGTGACAAGCTTCAAGAAAGGTTAATAAAATTCGCTTCCTTTTGCTATTGTAGTTTCAACGGGAGACCCTCAGTGTAATTATTACCACCGCACTGCTTCTTCTTTCAATTTCATGTCGCAAGTTTTGATGTTTAGTCTCCCGAGCGCACCTTGACTATGGTTACTGTTTCAGCTAGAGCTAAGCTTCTTATGCTGCCCTTTAATTATTGGTCTGAAACACTAGTGAGGACTGCTTGCAGTTGTTAGAAATTAGAAGTACGACTCGGTCAGTTCGATAATATAGCTGTCTTTTTATCGTACATACTTGAGTTTTAGTGCTATATTTTCCAGTAGCCTAGGGAGAGACGCAAGAAATCGCAATACACGATACTTGGCAGTGGCGTTGTTGAGGTGTGCGAATTCGGAATTATTTTGGTTATTCATTAGAGCTCATAAATTTATTCATCCCCTAGCTACAAATACTACGCATGGCCCTGTGCTTAGTTTTCTCTTCTTCGTTTACTGAGTTGTAAACATTGACTGCCATAATACCGTTGAGGTTCCCCATTCAGTTTTTCATTTATTACAAGTTATTATATTCCATAAGAATGGCATGTATGGGTTTATTTACTCGTAGTGCTACCGCGTTTCATTTGCTTCAGCCCTTCCGTGTATTTTTAGTGTCTTCTTACAGTATGTGTATCGTGGTACTTCACCTTAGTTCCTTGTGCCATTTTTTTGTATAAAATATTTTATTTGAGGCGTAAATTCTGCACATAATGATGCATAATTAGTGAGAATTTGTAATTAGTTTTCGTTGGCATTACGCATTTTTTAGCAAAGATCTACCGTACTTGGAGAAAACATAAGCTGACAGTAAGCCGACAGTGGATATAGGTGGCATATAAATTCAACATTCATGCTTACTACTGTGCGTTTGTTTATTTATTCCCTTTCTTATACTTGATGTGGTCCCTTTTTTCTACCTAACAGCTTCCAGTTATATCCTCACTTTGGTGAAAAAAAGCATTTATTTTTTTTTTAACAACGAGGTTTGTGATTACTTGAATAATTAATAATAAATTATAACTGCATACCATTCTTTATCAAGATTATCATCGTTGTAGTGAGATCTCGCAACGAACGTAGAACGTCCATAAGAGGCTAATAATTTGTGTCTTCGATTTGCCATTTGCAAGCGTAGGTAGCTAATCCAGATGCAAAGTGTGTCTTTAGTGCGTCCATTATTAAGTAAACATTTAATACATAAAAGTATTCCTTTCGTTCGCTCGTATCTTTTAAACAGTCTCTACTCCAGGTTCTGTGATGTTTTTTTTTACCCTTCACCTTTACTACAGTATTTGATTCTTTTTGGTATGTATTTAGTACAATTTGTTATTAGCTATGACACTACCGGTATACATTTTTCTAGGCTCTGCCTTAACTCTGGTTCATTTTTATCAAAGTCTTCATTATAATTGGCATGCGGTTGTTTTATCGGCGGTTTGTGTCAGTTTTTTTTTTTTTTGGTCTATTAATATTTTTGGTCAGCATGAGGAATTCTTTATTTAAGCAGAGCGCTTCGTTTGTATTAAGTTTTCGGGTTCGAGGATAGAGGAGAAAAGTTGTCCTTTTTTTTCCAAATTCCATTTCTGGGCTGTATGGCTTAAGGTGGTTATTGTTCTATAGTTACTAGTTATCCTTAATAATTTATCATTGTAGTTATACATGTATAGTGTACTATGTTATCGATACATGAATGTGCCTCGTGTTTAAAACTAGGACATTTGGTTTTATGACTACAGTTACTCAATTTGAAATTGCAATCTCGATCATTAGGATTATATAGAATTAACTGCAGGTCTACTGTTGTGTTGGTGCAAGTATACACATTTCTGTGATTCATTTTAATAATTAAAAGTACCTATCATTGTTTTATCTACTATTTGCCAAGTGTGGCTCGCACCTTTTACTTTATCGGGAGCAGCGACCCGTGGGGGACCATGTAGGGAAACTTGGCGACGTTTTCTCTTTCTCACCCATTTTGATTTTTTCCAATTTCATATTCCTACTGTTCTTACTTTCCTCTGTTCTTCCACTTCTTTCCTGACTTGTTTTTTGCTTGAGCCTACTATATATATCATCTCAAGATGATAATAATAACTATACTGTATGTCCTTTGTCTCTCTCTCGTCAGATCGCCGTTGTAGTGGAATCCGAGTCTTAAAACTACTCAATATAAAAAGAATTTTTGCTAAGTTTCCTGTATTTAAAATTTGTGTACCCATTTGTAGGCAATGTATCCGTTGTCAATTTTTAACTGACGGGAGTGCTTGCATTTTCCCCAGCTTTTATCGTGTCGCCTTTTTTCCACAACCAGCTTTTTAGATCACTAAATTATTTTTTCACCCTGAGTTATTTTGGCATCTCCTGTTGACTATGGCCTTATTTTGCTTTATTGCTTCCTTTTAGTGATTTCTGTTACCTGGTGCTTCAATATCTCAAGCTCCTTTGATTTAGCTGCTGCTTATTGCGTAACTTCCCTGCTTCTTCGATTATTGATGTGATAAAAGATGCTTTCTATTAATTTCGACTGTTCATATTTATATACCTAGCTACTTTATAGCCATTGAAATCAGTTTTTATAATTGTAGACATTGCTAGCAATTTTGTGTTGTGAACTAGTATTTCTTGTCTGGAAAATTTGGTGGTGAGGGTTAATTTCGGAATTCGTTGTTTATACTGTATAACGTGTTTAAGGAAAAATGCAATCGTGCACTTTCCTTAAAAGCAGAATACTCAGTTGCACAAACGCCATCAAAGATTTATTAAGTAACCACGTTTCATTACTTGCGTTTGATATTAATCCTGTAGGTGCATCTTCATACCTTGTTGGAGCGCTTGGTTACAGAAACTTAGCACTGCAATTCAAAATGTGGTCNCACTTTCCTTGAAAGCAGTATACTCAGTTGCACAAACGCCATCAAAGATTTATTAAGTAACCACGTTTCATTACTTGCGTTTGATATTAATCCTGTAGGTGCATCTTCATACCTTGTTGGAGCGCTTGGTTACAGAAACTTAGCGCTGCAATTCAAAATGTGGTCCGTCTTTTTGAACTTTTTACTGTTATTTATACTCCTCACTTTCAATTTGCTCGTAATCTTATTTCCCGTTTTTTATTCCCATCCTTTTTTGTAAGTACCTACTTCTTGCCTGATGCCTCCTCTTTTTTTCATCTTTATGAATCATTGCCGTTCCTATGAATAAACATAGAGGTCTGAACTAAGAATGTAAGTGTAAGCTATACGAATGTTTGTTGGTAACTACTCAAGGTTGAAGAATTACGGTTCTGTTACTCAAAGCATTTTATGTGGGTACACCTACGAAGTTCTTGCTTTTTACGGACTTTAAAAGTTTCTCTCTGCCAATAATTTCTTCAACTCTCTCTCAGGTCAAAAAATTGCAAGAGCGAGTAAGCAAAGCTAAAGAAGATGTACAGAAGAGCAGAGAAAAATATGAAGCTGCACTGAGGGAAATCAAGGAATACAATCCTAAATATGTTGAGGTAAGTTCTAACTGCTATCTTTCTTTCATTCATTCTGCCGTATTTTTTATTTGGATATTAGCATCACCTAAGCCAACTAACTATCCATTGGTAGAAATGATTAGCTTCACCTTTGAGGACTTGTGTTGTCGAAATTCTTTGATAAAAAATTGTCCATACGGTTGTCAATGCGTGCATACAGTACCGCTTACTTGTTTACTAGGAGTGTCAGGCTCTGTAGATTTGATGGTGAAGGCAGTGCTGTTTATTGATGTGTTTACAGAAATATATTGTATTTCCTTTCTGCATAGATTTACTGCAGGACAGTTTTTAGTAGCTAGCCTATGTCTCATTTATACGGCAGTGGTGGTTAAACTGTAACGGGACATTATAATTTGAAGTATCAAAATTGAACAACGCATTTTTTTTTACCTATTAATGTGTATAATGGAAATGAAGATCATTTGAAGCTCTTAGTTGTGTTGTGTTCCCTTTTCTAACGTATAGAATGTCGTGGAAAAGTTGTTCATCGTCAATTCTATTTCTATGCTTGAAGGAAATAATATATAAAATATTCTATTTCTATGCTTGCAGGAAATGACGAGCGTTTTTGATAAGGCCCAAGAAGGCGAGGAGAAGAGGCTTAGGTTCTTCAAAGAAATGCTCTTTGGTATACACAAGTGTCTCAATATCTCCGAGGATCCCAGGTAACTAACTCATGGGTTTGTGTTGTATGCTAGAAATGTTTTTTACGTAAGAGGGCCATAACACCGTTTTGTAACTGATAAACTCGACCTTGCCGGTAGATTTCCCTTGTTCCGGGATCAGCGGGTGGCAACATTTTACTCCTTAACTACACCGCAAAGAACTTTGTATTGTCCATGGCTTGTTTAAAAAAGTGGTCCTTTATAGAGTATAGGGATTAAGGACTGCATTGAATTTACAAAAATATTGCGAAATCCAAGAAAACGTCGTATAAGAAGTAGCTATACCGTCAGTACCTGTGTTAGCTCGCCCCTCGTCCAACTAGCTGCTGCTTACACTGGCCTCCTTTCATGCCATTCGACTTCCTCCCGTTCATATATCCCTCTATTTTTAGCCTGTTTTATTTTTCTTTTCTCTCTCAGCTTGCTGTAGCTATGCACTTTGATCCAATGTGGGAACATTCTGGTGCATGGGGTCTATTTTTATCGACATACTTCATGTCCCTTATTTTTTCCTTTGTTTCATCGCTGTTGCTGTGGAAAACGAACGGCTTAAACTTGTGTGTATATTTGATAATCGGTATTTAGTTATTACTGATGCTGGTTGTAGAGTGCAAAAAATTAAACCGCAGTTCTATATCATTCTTATATTTTATGGGTTGCTAAGAATTTTGAAGAGCCAGTCCTCCCGCAGTCCGTAGAATGCTATCAATATAAAAAGCCAGTCCTGCAGCGTTCCCGCAGTCCGTAGAATGCCATCAATATAAAAAGCCAGTCCTGCAGCGTTCCCGTAGTCCGTAGAATGCTATCAATATAAAAAGCCAGTCCTCCAGCGTTCCCGCAGTCCGTAGAATGCTATCAATATAAAAAGCTAGTAATTCGGCATTCCTCCCGTCGGTGGAATGCAATGAATTTAAAGTAGGTAGCTAGCTACCATTCCTTTGGCACACCTACATTTGTAATTTATAAAATAGACTTCATTTTCACACTCAGAAATGACTTTCAAATGCCCAACTTTTTTAACCATAAAAACAGACTGCCTCCTGAGTTACTTTCCAACATTGTTTACAAATATTCTTGTGGGACTTGCCAGAGTTCTTATTTAAGAAGTACTCGAAAACTGTCTAAAATCAGATTTTATCAGCATATGGGACGTTCCTTTAGAACGCACCTTCGTCTAACAGTTTTACCGCATTCCCCTCCCAGACCGCACTGCGAACAGACCGGCCATGCCTACTCTCTCACACATTTTGAAATAGTATCTTCAGCTAATACTTCAGATATCAGAATTATAGAATCCTTGCATATTTTGAACAACAGACCAATTCTTAACTCTG
>LQNS02278182.1:5247436-5260555 GCA_001587735.2 Parhyale hawaiensis
GTTCTGGAACGCCAGTGCGCCGCTTTATATCTGTCGAGTTTAAGATTGTAAAGCGCCAGCCGATTGTGTTTGAGGCCATCTCAGGCGAATCGATTTGTGACTACCACCATTTGAATTCGTCCAAAGTGGCTCATCAAAAAATTGACGATCGAAGTATGTGCCACACAAATGGGAGCTAAGCGGATTAGATTATATCCTATGCAGCGTGTGAACCGAAGGCGCATTAAACAAGCTCTTACAGTAAAGTAAGAGCTCGATATATTCACGCGGATCAAAGAGGTTTGAACTCCCCTTAATGTATCCTAATATTCTCTCCAATAATTTTACCGCACGCACCGTCTAACTTCAGATAAGATACAAATTTTAAAAGTCCGTCTAAGCAGTGTACTTGTATGCGAGTTTGGTCGAGAATCTCAAAATTTCGTTCTCCTATGATAATGAGCATTTAAAGACGTACTGTTGGTGATCATCATGCTTCGTTTTGAGCTCAAAGTCGTGCATAGCTAGATATGTTGATCGTGGTTACTGCAATTTAATCGTTCATGTTGATTATTTGGAGTTGTGCGTCAGTGGATATAGAAGGGACTATCATGAATTAACTCGATCTTATCTGTAAAAATACTTGCGTAAAGTTCCTATTCTTTTGAAGTAATACTATTCCTACGAACAAGTGACGATTTAGTCGGTCCTTTTAGAGGCAAAACCGAATTAAAGTGTCAAATTCAAGAGGAAATCGCCAAATATCAGCCTTCATTCCTTGGCATATTTGTCCTTGATTATAGACCTCAAGATCACGAGTGTTTTGAGTACAGTTGGCTCGTTCTCTATTGAATGACTCAACTTACACTGGTCCAGAGGCTAATTCGTTCGCATAGTGTTTTCTTCTTTGCTGTCGAACCGCAGCGTTTTAGGTTGCTTCGCTTTGTATAATTTTTTGTAGTTCAGGCGCTCGCTAATTGGCGTAGACTTTTGCTTTGCTGTTATATTAGTTAAATTCATGAGGTATGGTTGACTTGCTCTGCCTGATCTCTCTTCTTTTTTTTTTAACTCATCTTCGTAGTGGTGCTTTCGTGTAGTTCTTTCGTTGGGCTCGCTGGACGCAAGGTCATCAAGTCCGAAACAAAAAATGATGTTCAATAAAAAATTTTTTTAAGCCAGTGCAGTTGCTGTGCTTGAAACTCAGTGGATCTTGTTTCTTCTTCTTCAGCTGCAATGTTATTTGATCCTTTCCAGCCGAGGTTATTGGATTGTTTGAGCACTGAATTTTACCTCCGTCAGTGAGCATAGGATGAGCCCCTGTCGTGGCAGCGGCGTCCCTAATGGACTTCGTAGGATACTTCCGTCTTGGCTTAGCTATTGGGTCCTCAGTATTTCCGTATCGACCTTTTTGGGGTCTTTCTATCATCGTTCAATTCCCAACTATTAATATGTTAACTTTACATAGGTACCATTTTCCTCTTTCTTTTTGTCCTTTAATGTCTGTCTTGACGTATAGCTATTTCTTCGTTTTCCCACACTTGAAGCTCCATGTAGTGTTCAAATAGACGCAAACAGCAATGGGAGATGCTCATAAATTAGAACATTGAGAAAGAATTATCCTTCGATGTAATAGGACGAATAGCATACTCTAGTGTTACCTGCTGTGCTAGAAAGCGGTGCACTTATTTTCGTTGAAAACACTTCGCTTTCATTAAACGACCTGAAGCCCTGCTTATTATACCAATAGCATTGTTCATACAGTCATTTGCAGAAGACTCGGCGTGCGGTACATCAACCCAGACGTCAACCGGTAGACAAATGCTCACGCTTTGTCAGTAACTTAATTCTGGCCGTGTTCGCCTTCTTTGGGTCGCTCCTAAGCTTTGCTTCTTCTCGGAAACTTCGGTCGTGGAAAAAGTAGCTCATTTTTGTGAATGGAGTGAGCTCACTGCAGTGTGATGAGTGGTGCACCGTAGCGTCAGTCGTAGAGTTTTTTTAATTTCAGTCCACAGTGTTGAGTGTAGTGACGACTTGTTATCAGTACTGGAAAGCCTCGATATTGGTCCTACTTATTTTAATCCGTTTCTTTGATATAAGATTAAAAGTTTTAATGACAGGCCGTTGATGTACATACTCTTGTTACATGAGAAGAATGTTAGAGGCGTTCCGAATAATATGGTGCAAAATGCTAAATCATCGGAAAACAAAGTTGTGTTTTCCTAACCTTCGAAAGTTCGAAATTTTACAACTCTTGAACTACACGCTGACATTTGAGCACATTTGCCAGGCGTATTGTATATTGTGTTCGGTGCGCCTCATCTATCGAGTAGGGCACCTAGACGTAAACAATTTAAACCCGATTGACAAAACTGCATTAAACAGTAGGGCCTGCATCGAGTAGTGGCTCTGTACACATGTGAGACTGAATTCTGTTGCAACTACTCTTTTCGTTTTTTATTGTTGTAGCTATTTAGTGTTGTTCTGCACTTGAGTGTATTCGTTGCAATGCCCCGGAGTGTTTGAGTTGATGTATACTAGTTTTCAAAATAATTTGCACTTTGGCTGCAGTGTAGCTACTTTATTATGGTATGCACTCGAGTGTTTGTCGAACACAATATAGCTTAAACTATCAGTACTCTTTTCTGTGGCCGTAGTGTAGTAATTTTGATTCAGTAAAATTCGAATGGACTCCAGCATGTAAGCTTATATTGTAGACTACTGTATGAGTTCACTTCTTGGTCATCAGCTTTGATGGCCAAGCACTCGAGGAGTGGAAATTTAGCTTAGGCCATTTTTTGTTTTGCTTACGTTAAAATTTTTATGTCTGATATATGTGTGTTTGTGTTGGCACTCTTCCTGCTTGTGAAGTATTCTTGTGCACTGAATATGTAGTGTGTTTTAAGTGGGGAGTATTATTTGATACGCAATATTCGAGTGGATTCGTATACCTGTAGTTTCTGTGTATTCTCATTCCATACACCTATTGATTAGAATAAGAACCTCGTGTGATTTAATGGTATGTGTCTCGTATTGGTGGTTTTCTTGTGCGTGCTCTAGAGAAGTTTCCCCGTTCCGTCTCGTTTTCGCTTTATCCAGGATGTCCATGGACATGGGGAACTGGCAATGTACGTGATCGATGTCTCGTCTTCGTTGGCTAGTTCTTGGGTTCCAAAGAAGCTTGATCTCGGTTCTTTGCGGCACTCGCACTTGATTTATATTAATGCACTTGCTTGTGCTTTCGTTTAGGTCCCTCGGGGCTCGTGTGTTGTGGAGAACTCGGCGCGTGTTGCTCTTTCGCTCTATTTTGTGAGGGTTCCATTTTTCAGCGTATCACCTTGCAAACTTTGTGATGTAACTACCTAATTGTAATGCTTGTAGAGTATAACTTTGAACATGCCAATCATTTTCGGGGTTTTGCTAGTTCTCATTTCTTACTCTGGCATGGAAAAAACAACTCCACTTTCGTCGGTTTGTTGGTGAACAATTTTTCAATTTTCAGTAATTTGCAATTATGACTTTCATACTTGCACCACCAAGGCTTCCTCGCCTCATGGCCTGTTCAGTAGTTGGCACAGGCATGCTACCTGACGCAGTCAATTGCCTTTGATGTCAGCAGAGCAAGCCACTGTGGGGCTATTACATTGGCCAGTGTGTGCCTTCAGCCTGAGTCCTTCGTTCACCTCGCTTGTAGTCCCGTCCAGCGCCCTGAGCAAACTCTGCCGAGTTTTACTGAACTCTAAAAAATGTGACTACTATAGCTAATGTTTTGGCATCTCATAGGAATATCATTGTTCGAAATATGTCTTGTATGAGGGACACACACTGAGCGTTATCGGGCTAATGACGCCTCTCAAAACGGCCAAAAATGTTTTTTTTTTTTCTTAATACAAAACGAACCGCCCAAAATGAGTTTTGGAATACGAAACGAACCCAAATTGAGTTTCGGGTAATGAAGCGAACCCAAACTTATTTTTGGAAAACAAACTGAGTTTGGCGTGAGTCACGAAGAGACAACGTTTGAGTCTGCGAGGCCCCTTGTGTCCTACCCTCCAATGCCTGATTTAATCTTGTTTCTGTCGTACAAATTACACTTTTTTTATTGGCCCATGTCTGGCACACTGGGCATTGAATTGTTCAGATTCGGGAACCTGTTATGATCGTTTTACAAAGCTCCAGCTTCCAGAATACAGTTCACTCATTTATTAGGACACGGCTCCTTTGTGTGCCATGCAACATTGTTCGAATCTGTGCAAGCTCTTTTTTCGTATAGCTACTTGCTTTCTGTTCATATTACGATAGCCGACGATTTCCAGGTTTCGTAAGTCAACTTTCCTTTGGTTTCTTTTAGTTGTGTTTTGCTGATTTTCCAGTTTGTTGTGATTGTTGTGTTTTATGCTTGCGTTTGCGTGGCGCCACTGTTTCACTGAATTTTGTGTTGTTTTGCCTCGCGTTTTAAAAGCAGCTTTTATTTTTGTGTTTAACATTGGCCCTGTGTGATATTTTGTTATTTTTTACACTTTAAGTAACGTTTGTTTATTTGTTGCTGTCCCGGGTGGCCGTTTGCAGGAGTATAGCGAGGAGTTCCGCGATATTAGCGGCAAGGGCAGGAAGGGCACCGCCTCCCACATACCCGAGGGCGCCATTACGCTCATCAACCAGCGGCCCGTCAGCGACGATCACCTTCCTCCTGTAATATTATCTGTTGGTGTTACGTTCTGTACAGCAGCGCTGCCTTGCACTCTGGCTCTTCTCTGATTACATTTATACATTTACCGTACTACTTTGGACGTCTTAACTGATTTGTATTACGGCATTGTATAGCTAACCTGCACTGGCTCCTTCTTTAATGGACTTATTAACTGTTCTGTATGTTTGTGGTACTGCAGAGATAACTTGCACCTAACCAGTCACTGATGATTTCCATGGACACGTTGGACGGATCATTCTTCAGTGTTGTGGCATTGTGACGTCAACTTACACTGGCTCATTCTTCGATTTTAATAATTATACTGGACTTATTAACTGTTGCGTATCTTTGTGGTACTGCCCTGCTGACCTGCACCTTTTTAGTCTTAGATGACGTCTTTGGACTTCTCATTATACGTATTGTTCAAGTATTTATTGAGCTAACTTACATCGTCTCCTTGTTTGATTCTGTTCGACCTGTTGGTCATATTAACTGTTCAATAACACTGCGGCAGTCCAGAGCACACTTGCACCATCTTCTCCTCTTCTCTAATAATCTCAATTTTAGACGTCTTGACTGCCCTGTGCTGTCTTTTCCACAGCTAATGTGCATCCTTAGGACCTATCTTCTCATTCTCTGTCTACTTGAGCATTACTGTTGTGGTGTCGGCGGAAACTAACTTGTAGCTTCCCATTCATGACTATTATGTGTGATTACGCAGATATGCTCTCATACTGAAGCGTTGCGGTAGCTATTTCTTGCTAAGTTGTGCTTCTTCGATCTCCTTCCTTATCTAATTTCCTGTATTTCATCGTTATTTTATTGCAGTCAGATTTGAACTGTGCTAGTTTCTGATTATCTTTGTATAGAATCGTATCCTTGGCCATATTGCACACACATTGAATTCTCCAATTATTGTAGCTGATGGAATTCTTAGTTTGAAGACCTTTTAGGTTTTTGCTGACCAATAAGCTAGTTAACCCAGTTAACCCATTAACTGCGGCATGCATACTTTTAATACCGTTTCGGAAATGGATTTTTCCGTTATTCGCTGATAGCTAATGGATTAACAATAACTCGCGTAAATCGATTTTTTTTCCCTCAAAATTTAACTGTTGCTGGGCGATTTATTTGGTTACAGTAACCTTTTTTTTTAACCAGGCAGTGTTATTTTGCTTCAAGAATTGTCTTTGCGTGAAAAAGACATACGGTACCGGTAGCCTTTGTTACGAGGTAGCAGAGCCTCTGTAGCATGGAGTTAACTAGAGAGTTCTGTGTGTGTAATTCTGGTTAATAGGCGTTCTCTTATTCGTCATTAAACAACTTGACACATCACGTCATACACATGACTTGCTTGTAGCGCGCAGCTGATTTGCACCATTTCAGTCTTAGAGCGCGTTAAGCGTAGCATCATTTGAAAATATCACAGGTTTGGATACAGCTACGTAGGTATATTCTTGGTCTTTCAGCACAGTAATGCGCAACTGAAGACGCCCGTTTTATGTATTGGTGATAATAAGTTATGGCTTGTGGTACTGCCTAGTAGGCGTTCCTTGCGCAGAAGCCGATGGTGAAACCAATAGACGATACATAAGTCCCGTCTATCGAGCGAGTATATACTTATGATGTCCAGTCATACAGGCTTGTTTGTCATTGACATTTGCTCTTTAATTAAAGTGGGCTTCTGGATATTGATTACATATTTCTGGGTTATTATCATTACTGCTCTTCAGAACTTAGATGGTTCTACTGTACATGTGTAGCTACGTTGTACAGTCTCAAAACGTATGCAATAATTAGTGGAAAAGCAGTCAGACTTGTCTGTGGAAGAAACGCGCTCCTTTTGTTTATTAAGGACTGTTAACTGCATGTGCAATTGTGCATTGATATATGTTTATTTACCCGTAAACCTTTATTATTCATACTAAACATAAAGTTTGTTAGCATAACGCTATTAAAAATACGTCTGAATGGTCCTTTCGAACTTCAAATAGCTGATATTGAAAGTACTCTCTTCTGCAAGTTCACCAATTCGTTTCTGGAAGAACCACAGGCAGGCCTTCGAACGTTTTTATTTCGTACCAAGTTAACTTCCTCAAATTTCATTCTCCTATTGATGATCCTTTGTTCTGTTCTTAGTCTTCATTCTCTACTTACTATTCCGATGCACGTTGATCTAGTTTGGGAACACCCAACGTGCATGAATTCCAAAATTCTGTCGACATACTACCGTATGTGCTCCTTTATTGTAATGAAAAATGGAGGCTTATCAAAATAATAGAATAATCTATTTATTCATTGTTTTGTATACCGTCTATTACTTTTCCAGTTATCTGCCAGTACAGCTGTCAACAGTTTCTTGTGTTAAAGCTGTTCTTTGCAGGCTGCTGCTCCTGGTGCCTTGTAGCGTCTGTTAGGGAACTTCCTTCTTTTTGTGAGGAAGTTCCTTGGTGTGCCTGCTATTATGTTTCTTGTATTTTAACTATTTTCTTACAGACAGCTTCTCCTTGCTATCGTCTTGTTCTGCTCGTCGTAGCAGTAGTTTAGGTGCTTGGGCTTGCGGGGCTAGCTTGGTACTTCAGCGAAATTTTCCAGTGTGCGGCGCCACTTTTTTCCTTCATTTGTGCATCCACTAAAATTATTCTACGAGCGTACCGGGTCTCTGCGGAGTTGTTTTGGTGACTAGCATGGCTTGTTTTAGGTTACCTTGAAGCTGATATATAGGTAGTAAACCGGTTCTTAAACAGGTTAAGGGACTAACCAAAGTACCTATATCTGTGCAAGAGGTGTCTCTTGTGTTTGTAGGTTCTAAGTACATAATTGAAAAATAAAAATCCCTAAGGGGGTGCTGCACCAAGTGTAGCCATGGCTCGCGATGATGTCGATCTCTCAAAAGTGAACATCTCGATTTGTCTATGACGAGGCTACCGATAAGCCAGAAAATGTGTGGGCAGGAATTCTGTCTCGAAATTTAATCATATAAAGTTGGTATTTTGTACCTGTTCACGTAAGTCTGCCATGAATTCATCGGAGTTGAACTTTGGTTACAAAAGTCCTTGTGATATCAGACGTCAATTTATTAAGATCGTTGGTTTTGAAATAATGACCTGTTTAAGCATATCCGTTAGTATTTATGTGTGCTATCTACCTGATGTGCAGCACGCAAACTGTACCACTACGAACTAGGGAAATTCACACTTCTGGTCTTGAAGCGCTAGACTATCCCTTGCATTCTGCTGTACACATTGCTTCCTGCACTGTTACCGTGCTGGTCGATTGCTACCGTTTGTGGGGAAACTATGATGGTGAGGGTCAAAACAGTTTCAAAATTCTAGTGTGCATTCTATATTTTATAGGTTAAAGCAGTTCTCTGTTCATATTATTCATGTTTATGGTGGTCGAAAAAGTAGCTTTAAATGTCTTCGTTGAAGATAAGTTTTTTTATCCCACTGACAGTACGGTAGCTATATATTTCTCATAAGTTTTTTCAAGAGCAAAGGATCAATCAGTTTTTTGGCCCTAGGCAAATTTGTATGTGATTCTGATACGCGTATCACTGGTATAACACCGTGACTGTTTAATGGGCATTTACCGTTTGGTGATAAAATTTCTTCCACTGTCCAATTCTCTTTGTGGATATTTGTTACCCGGTTGATTTCATTTCTTCTTTTTTTTTACTTGTGTTCTACCTACAATTTTTTGTATGGTTTATTTTACATTCTATACTTTTTCAAATACCCTTTCTGTGCACGCTGTTTTTACTAGTGTGACTGTATATTTCAGTCTTAACGGGAATTTCTCTTTTAGTTTATAGTGGCATTCATTTATATTGGTTATAACTCACACTGTTTCATTGCTTTCATTTCATACCTTAAATCGTCATTATTGATTTATGCACCGAAATCTATTTCTCTTCAATTTGACACATTTCTGTTCACCATTTACTCTAGTATATACCAGTTGCACTACTTGTAGAATGTTTGTACAGTTGTCATTCTTTGCTGTGTATAGGTACCTGTCTTATCACTCTTAGCTCTGATGCCAGTAGTTTTACTATGTTCCTTATACCTTTGTAATTGTATTCGCTTCTGTTCAGTTCACAATTTGCGTTCCCAACTCACCATTCTCATACACAGGAGTCCTCAGTGCAACTGTTCTTGTCTCTTACATGACTCGAAAAAGCTGCTATTTGAATAGTTACTGTAAGCTGGTAGAGGGGTTGTTATGCCACTCATCATTAAACATGGCTTAAACATACCTACCCAAACTAATAACTAGGTAGCTATGTTAAAAAAATGGCCTACTTTCTATCACTTGAAGGTGAAATTTACCCTATCGATTTTCTGTATTGATGTTCAGTTCCATTGCATTAAGTAGCCTTGAATATAAATTTCTTTTTTTTTTTTAATTATTTTAGATACCGGTATCGTGTTTGCCTATTGACATTGTAGAGCTCAGTGCCTGACATGAGCTGATGTAATGTCCCTGTGTTACAGGAGTACAACCCTGACCAGTCGAGGAACAAGAAGTCTGGCCGCAGCAGTGGCAGCGGTAGCGCCAACAACCACGACACAAACGGTGATCACCAGCCTCCCAACCACACCTCACCGGCCTCTTCTAAGGCTTCTGACAACAGACACTCTGCCATCAGGTGCGTATTTTTACTCTACACTTTGTGCCCCGGTCTCGTCACAGATTTGGTGTCGACTGCCTGAAATTCCAGTCCTAGATTTCTAGTTTACTTTTTGGGGTCACTTCATGCTACGCTTCACCAACGTCTGACCGCAGGTTCTCTGTCGTCAGGTGCGTATCTTTGCTTTAGCACTCTTTGGCAGGTAGGTATATCATCATAGTCTCATTCATGCCTTCGATTTTAGGTAGATTTACCTTCAGTCAAGTGAGCTGACCATTGCACATTAGACTGGAATCTCTTTTCTATTATAGGTAGCTAGTTTCTGTTAAACGGACTTCACTTGATTGAGACGACTCTGCCACAATTGACCGCAAGCACTGCGCAAACAGGCACCTGTTTGTAGTATGCATTTGTCTACAAACGTTTCGTGGTGTCAGCTGTACTTCTCGTCTGTATATATATATCTTGGGGCTCTAAATTTAGTGAAAGTCGGGACCATACATGTCATTTTGGACGCTCTACCTAGATTGCCATGTCTGTATTTTATTTCTAACACCAAGCAGTTAGTCATTGACTCTGCATCTGCACTCTGTAGCGAGTCTGTCTGTGGGGTTCCTATCGGGTCAGAGTTCACGATGAGGCTTTGCGTATTTGGTACCCGAGTCTACAATCCAAGTTTTTCGCTGTACTCGGCTCTGTCTTAGTTTACATACTGAATGGTACGGTCTAGCTATCCTGAGCGCATAGTATGTGAGGATCTTCGTCACTGAAATTACTGCAGGACTATGGTGAGGGTTTTCTACTGCCATTACTTCATCTATACTAAACCGTTTTGTTACAGTTATGTCGCTGTCAGACAAAGTAAAATAAAAATTAAATATGCTGAGTTAGATTTTCAACGCTTTTGATATCTGTAACGCTCATACATCAAGGAATGTTCTTTCGTGCTGACGTTAACTCGTGCATGGTGGTTCGCATCTTTCTAGTTGACTGTTTCGCATGCGTGTTTACGTCTTAATCTTTGTAACTCTGAAGTTCTTTTGATTGCTTTGAGTACGAAGTGAATGAACTAAACACTGTTAATTAAACTGTTTCTAGTGCATGTCTGCTAGATCATAATCCAGTTCAGCTGTGCACGCCTTGCAACTCGGAATAACTCGTTATCATTAGTGCCTCTACCCAGGAGGTTATATTTTTGTTGACTTTGTCTGTCACCAAGGTAACGGATCGTTACGAAATTTACAGGCATTGCTAGGCATTTTTGGAAGAACTGATGATTAACTTTTGGTGAAGATCCGTGCCACCATTTATTTGTCTGCCTCTCTTTTTCTTGGTACCATAGCCTAACTCAAAAAGCTTTGACGGTTTTTATAAAATTTCACGAATTGTTAGGTATGTTACGTAGAGTAAATAACCGCAATTTTCTGTTAATCTGTTTGTCTTTTTGTTTGTCAGCAACATAAATCAGAAAGCTGTGAACGGATCTTTATGAAATTTGCAGGAATTATTAGAAATGTTACGAGACATGGATGACCGAGTTTTGGTGATGATAAATAGGAACTCCTTGTATCAGGACCAATTTAAATTTTTGGTAAACATTGCCTTGTTTTGCGGAGGTAGTATGCGCTCTCAGAGCGCTCCAGTTATCATTCAAACGTCCCGCCTGGGCGTCCATGAACATTTAAGAAAAGCCTGGTGCAGAATAAGTAACCCTACTTTGCCCACAGCGCTTTTAGGAAGAATAACTAAAGAAAAAAAAATCGCGGACGGCAACGAATTCTATGCCAACGCAGATGGGGCTGCAAAGCACCGACGGAACTGCACCTGTTTTGAAATGTCGCTGTCCGTATGTCATTCTCTCCACTTATAAAACGGGCTTTGCAAATCGTGATGGCGTCTTTCAGATCATCACCTGCAGCGTAGCAGCGACTGTTGTGGCATGCGCAGTCGTGATATTTTAACTTTAGTGCCTGAATTAATCATTTCACGTAGCAGTAGTACCCTTTGTGTTAAAAATATGCCCATTTACGTCTAGTTATGATTCTAAAGATAAACGATTTCCTTCACTTTCGTTTGTGGATATACCGGAGACGTTCGTTGCAAGGATAGTTTTCTAAATGTGCTTATGCTGTTAGCACGTTTGTTATCTTTAACAAACCATGCCAATCATATTGGATTTTTATCATAGTCTATGTAGCAATNGAGACGTTCGTTGCAAGGATAGTTTTCTAAATGTGCTTATGCTGTTAGCACGTTTGTTATCTTTAACAAACCATGCCAATCATATTGGATTTTTATCATAGTCTATGTAGCAATGTTGAATTGCGTTTCGTGCGTGTTGCTCTTATTTGTGTGTTATGATCTTATTTCTTTCCTCTAATCATACCTTATAGATAACAAAAGCCTTCTTACTGATCTAAGATTTGTTTGAAAATTTTCTTGATTTCAGGTGGTTGATGGATGTGTAACTTAATTTGAATTTTTTTAGCCATTACTTGAATTTACATCTCAGTTACTTGTTTCCATTCTTTTTTTCTAGATGCAGTTTTATTAAAACACTTCTAGTAGAGATGCAGCTATTATTTGATGTCATTGTTCCTTGTGCGTTCTTTACCTGGTGCCGTATGACTCTTCCCATCACCTTACTACCTACACTCCACGTATGTTGAGATTACTTGGGAGTTTGTTAAACGGCAGGGAAGTTTTCCTCCTTTCCATAGCTTAAGATGGATAACGCCTAGTATCGCCACTGTTACTGGGAATGTTTCGTTTGTTACTGGGGAAATACCGTTAGATTCGTTAGTGGACTCGCGATTTAGTCTCATCGAAAGGTTCGGTTTGTTAGTTCACTTGCAAGTTCTCCCTGTTGAAGAGGCTCGTTAGTTTATTAGCAAGTTAGCCTCATCTAAGGGGTTAGTTAGTTTACGAACTAGTTAGCCCCATCGAAGGGGTTTGCTAGTTTACTAGCAAGTTAGCCCCATCGATGGAGTTCGTTTGTATATTTGCAAGTTAGCTGCATCGATGGGGGGGTACCCAACTGAGGAGGGTGCGAGATTTTGGATTTTGGAAGGTGGGAGCTTACCAGTGTGGAGTGAGTATAGTGAGAGTAAATAAACTCGAAATCTTGAAGCAACCGCGGATCACTGTAGGGATCACTCACAGAGTGGATACGGTGGTGAAACTATCACTATAATAATAATTTGGATTTCGCAATTTAGCAAAATTAACTTGAATAAATTGTTGAACAATTTTTGGATATATTTTATGTTTTACCATGAAATGAATTAAATACTAATTTTCTTGGGGATGCGCGAACATTCTAGAATTTTTTATGGAGCCAGGTCTAGAAAAGCTTGGAAAGTACCACCCCAGCTGTATTTGGTTGTGTCACCTCGTTACGAAGGCGATTTTTCTTTGACCCAGTAGGACAGAGAACCCTTACAGCAAAATACCAGAACCTGGTATGAATTGGGTTAAGCTACAGCCAACGTTCAGGTTGTACATCTTCCTTACAAAAAGGGGGGTTACGTTACATAATAATATGTTGCAGTAGCCGTTATTTCGTATGAGCGCTTTTGTTAGTAACATTTATGACCATTTTCTTGCACTGCTCTTTTATGTATAGGCCGGCCAATGGCCATCATATTGGTCAAGCATATATCCTTTTGATCACACGTATAAAACATTCCAAGTTGATACAGTTCCCTTACATTTTCTTTTGGGTTCAGCAAACCCCTCAGGGTACATGGCATAGGATGGGCCGTAGGTCATACATTCGGATAGTTAGGTGCTCCTGCCATATGTTATGCTGCCCCTCCCT
>LQNS02278182.1:5260919-5274123 GCA_001587735.2 Parhyale hawaiensis
ATAAAACATTCCAAGTTGATACAGTTCCCTTACATTTTCTTTTGGGTTCAGCAAACCCCTCAGGGTACATGGCATAGGATGGGCCGTAGGTCATACATTCGGATAGTTAGGTGCTCCTGCCATATGTTATGCTGCCCCTCCCTATAGGTCACTTTCGCTTTAGTTAGGCGAAGAGTTAGGCTTTGTGACTTCTTTCTTTCCGTGCTATTTGTGCTTCCTCTCTCATGCGCCTTCTCCTTTTCGTCTTCTTCTGACGATCTTAGTTCTCCCTTTTTTCTTCAACTTTTATTTTTATGTCTTGTAGTTCCCATGCGCGGTGCTCCTCCGCGCATGTGGTCCTCGTTTTGTTTGTCTTGCTGCATCTCCTTGTTTATTCGTCTCTCTGAATTGCTATTGTCGCGCATACGTAGGAGTAAGCTTAGATTTCCGCCTTCTCACTGGACACGAAGGCTGCTTGCTGCGGGCAGGGCCCTTTCTGTCGTAGGCATACAATAGCAGAAAGAACTCTTGCCACAAAATATTGCAGCGCCGATTGGGTTAACCCCACACTGCAGCTTTATCCAGTCCACTACGTTACCCAAGAGCGCTATTCCTACGATAAACCCAAAGTGAGTTGGTGCAGTGTCAGCCAAGAGGCTAATAATAACTCGATATTTCGGTGAACAGCTCCACCTATAGCGACGGTCGTGGAGTTCGCGCTGCTTCCCCTCACGCCTACACCAACCCCTTCCAGGACTCTCCTCCCAACAGTCCTGTCGCTCTCAAGTGAGGCTCTCCTCTCCGTCCTTTGCTGCTTTATTTTCACTGGGTTTAATATATTTTTTGTGTGCTTCCCTTATCTGCTTCTGGATATGTGTTAGTGGATAAAAGAAAGACAAGGTTTGTTGGAGATCTGTGCGTTACTGGAAGCAATGACAGTTCGTTGAAAGTCTGTGAATGGCTGGCAAGTAGTTGAACAGCAGTTACATGTGTGGGTCTGGGAGTTACTTGTAGTTGAAACTGGAAGTTATTTCAAGATCTCAGTGACTGGAAATTGCTATTGGAAGTTAAATGAAGATCTATGATTGACTGGCAGTTGAAAAGTGAAGCGAGTTGAAATTCTGATTGACTTGCAGTTGAGAGCGGAAATTTGTTGAAGTCTGCGAGTAACTAGCTGGTGTAAATCGAAGTTAGTTCATCTATGAATGAATTCAGGTTTGTGAGTACCGGCTTCTGATGATGAATGGATTTTCAATTTGTCCTACCCTTCGCACGATGCTTCTTATCATAAGTTTACTATTCACATGAGCCCGCTGATGCGATTTGTGTGCCGTGGAATGGCTGACAGTCGGTTGAATAACTGGATATGGAACCGCCGAGCAGTCGGTTGAATAACTGTGGATGTGAAACCGCCGAGCAGTTTATTTTTCAGTCGATTCTACCTCTGTTTTTATCTGGAACAAGTTTGAATGTTGATGTGTCTGGTGTTATTATTCCTCCATTAACGAGCTTCAGTTGGTAGTTTACGCTTGCACAACCCTCCCTGTTTGCTCTACACTGTCACTACAGCTAGCTTACGCACGCACCACACTAACAGAACCGCTTACAACAGCACTGGGTTCAAGTTTGCTATCTGCTTTTGAAACGTTTTGTTATAGCATTTTATTAACAAGCGTGGGGAGTTGTCCATTTTCATGATCAAAATTCGTCCGTGAGAACCTGTTGTGGCGCTTTTAATGCACTGCTCTTCCTTTTCTAATTGACTTCATCGTCTCATATCGTGTAAGGCGCTTTTTTGTGAACTAATATTTTGTCTACGCTGTATTTTTGGAGTTGAAACTGCAGTGTCGGTGGTCTTTTCAGTTATTTTATTTTTCATTACCATAGTTAGCACTCGCGTTGTTGTTTCTGAATAGTGCCTGTGAGTTTGTAAGGCAATTAATGCAACTGTAAGCCTTGTCTCTTGTTAACGCTTTTGACTTCTTTTTGCACGTTGTTAACACAATCACTTGGTTTATGCCTATCTCATAAGAGCAGCTTTTTACTGATCAAAAGTCATCATTGTTCGTCAACATTCTGTTGGAGAATAATAGTTACTTGTTCGTACTTTACTTCATGGGACTATGTCGTATGTACGATTAATCTCTTATATGTCTTTCGTCTACCACTCTGTAGTTATTACATCTCATATCGCTCTTCTCACCCTTTGGTGCCTCTGTTGAATATCACTTTTCGCAGGAATAATAATGTCAACATATGTGTACAGTAGGCACTAAAGGGTTAAAGCTGCTACAGCGCGATGTGCTTATTCTTCAAGCTTCTTTTCATACTGTTGATAGGGTTTTTATATCCTTAACTTTTCAGCATCAGTAAATAATTTTTTGTGACCTCAATCATTGTACTTTTAATTTTAACGGGTAGGTATTATGCACTGGAACGAATAGCGGTTAGTGAAGTTGTTAGGTCGTCTGTGGTGTCACTCAATGTACTTCAAAAGTAATGGTAATTTGCATACTGTAGGTGCCCTCCACTACTTTATACGTTTCACTAAGAATATAATCTATAGCATTTTCGTAACCCAGGGCAAAAGCAAATCAGCTGATATATTGGAAAGCCTATTTTCACTTATAAATCTGCTGTGCTGTTTTAGTTTTCGTCACTGTTCGTAGTCGACATAAGATAGGACGTAGCTTGAATATCGCTGTAGTGTGAATCATTAGTCGTTTTCTTTGCTGAAAGTAAGCCTACGGAAAAGAATTGGTTCACGCTGCGTTATTTTCTTTCTTGATTGTGGAGTTCTGATCAGCTGATTGAGGAGGGCTTTGAGACATTGAGTTCAATCGAGAATAAAAGATAATGGAACACTGCAGTTAGCCTGTTGCTGTGACCCAAAGTAACATAAGTGAAGTTAACTTCATTGGTGAACGGTTACCAGCTGTAACACGATGAGTGATGTTACTGTTGCACTGGCAACCCTGAGGTTGTGCTTGCCATACGCCTCGGCATGTTGTGAATAAGATACCTCAGGTGCCTCTGTGACCAAGTTTGTGCTGTTGCAGTAACGGCGTAAGTGGCGGTGAGGAGGACGAGTGGGACTGCAGCGAACGTGTGGACCCCAACAAGGAGGGTGTGCCTGTCAAAGCGCTCTATGACTACGAGGGCGTCGAGTCCGATGAGCTCTCCTTCAAGTGCGGTAAGTGCTGCTAGGATACGTCACTTCAGCCCCTACCACCCTACAGCTTCAGTAGCTACCTTAGCCTCATTTAGGTAGGCCTTCGGAACGTCTTGGATATTATGCCCACTTCGCTACTTATCTTCAATTCCTAAGCTTCTAATCTCTTTCACTGCTCTAAGTTTTTCCTCATGTGATGATAATTTTCTGTCAACCTTATTATGTTGAGCTATTTTTTTTCTTCAGGTGAGGAATTTGAGAAGCTGGAGGATGAAGACGAGCAGGGCTGGTGCACTGGGCGCAAGGACGGCCGCATTGGTCTCTACCCCGCCAATTACGTGCAGGTCATCTGAGCTGCTGCCTCCTCCTGCCGTCCGCTCCACTCATAGGCCATATCTGTTTCTTGCATTTTGGCTGCTCGTACGTGTGTCAAATGTGCTGGTGTACAGCCCCTGGTGTATCTTTGTGCTAATGAACATGTACAGCCTTGGTGTGTCCGTACACTAGTGTACATGTACAGACCTGGTGTATCCATGCACTTTGTTGTACTGTATATGACCCTCAGATGCGCTTTCGTTAAGGCCCTTCCGAAAGTCACCAGTGCCCGTATGTACAGAGTTCGCCTCGATTTTCATTTTAATTATCATGCAGTTCGAATGACCTTTGTGTAGCTTACGTCATGAGACGGGCGTGCGCTTACTGTCAGTTTTCTGGCTGATCTTGGAATGTGAACGCGGGATGCAACGACCACTGTGGCGGCTCGGGGTCACTAAACCAGGATGGCTGCTTAGTTTCCTACCAGCTAATTTGTAATTCTTCCCTGGGTTATTGGATGGCTGCTGACGTTACAGTGCAGTACTCTCATGTCATTCTCTACTTGACGATGTAATTACAAGTATCCTGGTATTGAACTGTGCGGTACTAGAGACCGACCGGGGCTGAAATTTGGCCGCAGCCGAGGTCACCAAAAATGACTTGATCGAGGCCAGTGCTGGCCCAGGCTCACCACAGTCCAAGAAAAATAGCTAGGGTTCCTGTCAGTGATGAGTACAGACTGATCAGGACTGAAATTTTGCCGCGGTCGGGGCTGGAGTTGCCAAAACTGATTTTCTGGGCCGGGGTTGACTCAACCTGGCCAGGGCCCTGGTCGGTCTACATGCAGCACCCTTACTTTAGCAGCCACGAGTCGTTACTGATATTGCCTACAATGTCGAGCGCCCGTGTCTCCTCCCTCTCAATCACAGCGAACTTTGTGCGTATGAAAGCTTCGATTTAAAACAATATTTGACCAATATTGTGCAGATGAGACTACTACTTACTTTTTTATCTCATGAAACATGTGTGAATGAATATTTCGTACTGTAAAATATCTTGCAATTCATTCGTAATACGCTTAACTATTGTCTGTAAATTTATTATCCGAAATGTTTCGTTTACTTTTTGGCTCACGCTAATCCAGTAGTACAATTCTTGTCAACGAAGATCGGCTGTGGTGGCTGTGGAGATAATTCCCCTACGACCGTTTTACGCGATTTCAATTTCCTGTTCATAGTGACACTGTTTTGTTAGGTGTCGGCAGTGACGTTACAAGTTCAGAGTGCAGGACCAAGTTTTTCTCTCAGGAGTTTTCACAGTTCCAGGTTTGCTGTTCTTTATCAAGCATTTTTCTGGTACAGGTCGGTATTATTCTGAGTGTTGTCAAGCTCAGAGTACAAGACCAAGCGTTGATATTTCCCAGGCGTATTATGCATATTACACCTGCGCATGGACTGTCGGCAGTTAGAAGGCCTTCCTATATTTGCGTTTACGCTGCCCTGTGTGTTACACGTTGAGAATGCGCGACATAGACACATACTCGTCGTGGAGTCTAGTAAATAATAGAACTGCATTTGTTAATAGCTTATAAAGACTAACGTGTTTGGTGAATAATTAAATAGTAGCCTGAAAATATTGAAATTTTTGATGTAAAATTATTTATGATAGCTGCGAGGAGTGTAATGACGCTTCTTAAGTGCTCAGTAATGAATCAGTGTGTACTCAGAGATGCTATGGATATGTTTGCTTCGAGAATCTTGCGTTAATGTGCGTATGTAATGTAGTTGTGTACGGTGCTTAGGCTCTGTTGTCTCTGGCCTTTGGTGTCACTTTCTTGTCCTCTGCCACGGTGGGTAAACATGCAGTTTGTTCCTGTGGTTGTGTATGCAGTAGCTATGTAGGGTCTTGCTGTGGGAATTTGTAGCGTACCCTGTGGCTATGCAATGTGTACCCGTGACACTCAGCAGCACTTTGTGGCTCTTGTACTCTACTTTCACTAAACAAATTTGTACAGCGGTTTCTCGCCCTTACAAAGCATTACAACCCAGGTTTTCTTACGCAAGGAATCTCTTGAACTTGCTAAGACACCGAACGCCTGCAAGCCTCGCACTGTCGACCTAAGCGGCTGCTGCTATACTACTGTACGTTTTGTTTGTCGCTCTCTAAAGGGCAAAGTGCTGGCTAGCGCATGTTACCCACGTGTTGTAACCCAAGGTTCGTGCCCCAGCTGACCGTCAGCTTCTCTCATGGGGCGATATATTGTGGTTTCAGAGGCTTCCACTCACTACCGACTTGTATCATCTCTACAAATTTTTTTCAATATATGTTGTTAGTGTATGTCAGTTGCAAAGGATCTTGAAGCCTATGTCCCATTTCTTGTAGCGATGAACGCTAGAGGGACGTACTAGGTGCATGGATCGTTTATGTGCAGGGTTTCCTATGTGGAAACTCTTTTGAGTCTGATTCTTAATACGTTCGTGTCGAATGGCCACATACGCGACCTTAGATCTCCCGCATCTCCCAAGTAAGGATATCGGGCTTGGACGGTGCCCAGCTATTGCCAGGACTTTTGCTGGAGCTTAGGCCCTTCATTCACCTGATGCCCTTCCTGCCGTGAACCAATGACGCTTGCGGGACTTGGAACGCTCAACCTGCTAATGCAGCAGCGAGCGCTCTAACCACTACGCCACGGCGGTTAGAGACACTATTTCTTCAGAAAGTGTTTTTAGTTTGGGCATGATAGGTTTAGCGAACCAATTGGCATCGATGCGTCTATAGATTAGATTAGATAGGCGGCAGTAGACGAACCAAAAGGCCCATTCCCAAATAGACACCGGGACTTACACCCCGGCCCTCTATGAGCTATTGCCATAATAATTAGGTCAATATGGCCTTTTTATTTTTACAAAATTCCTGCTCCGTGTTGGTAGGGCAACAGAGTCTAGCTCCGTATAGTAGTAATCGTAATTGTTATTATCATTAATTTTTGGTAATGTAATGTAGGACCGCGTTTGTTGGTAATATCTTTCCTTATATTGGTAATATATACTTGCTCATAGTCAGCTACTTCTTTTTTATGTGCATCTGCTTAATCAAAGTTCGCTCTACTATTTTTTCACCACAGTACTACCAGTCTCCATTTTGGATTTTTATTTTACCTTCTTTATTTATTATGTTTAATTGGTCTTAGCTGTGGATAATCGTGTGTAACCTCATTGGATATGTTATGGAAATTTCATTTTTTTTTTCTCTTTTAGTTACTGTGTTTCAAATCATTACTGTGAACTTGGAATAGAAAAAGTTTGTAATATGCCGAAATTACCGGCAGTTTTATTGGACGCATCTGTACATAATTTATTTCGTCTCCACTTCGTACAAAACAGGCGGGACAATCGTTCCCCATGTCTCTCTTCCAGTTTCTCAGTGTGCCACTTTCGAACTTTCTTTATTGGAGAATTGAAGGTGCTAATTTGGCAGGTGCAGCAACCGCCAGTGCGAATCGCATGGGTTTTTTCTAAAATTGATCGGTTAGCGCACTTAATCAAATTAGCCCTCCCGTTTGGCACCGTTGATAACAGTTTGTCCTGTCTCCGTGGAACACCTATCTATTGACACCACATTATTACTCTCATCGATTTTTACTGCCTGATTTTTGTGAGTTAATGCTGCTTTACATGGTTCTTCTTCCTGCTGTCTCTTTAACCCTTTAACGCCCAGTGTGCTAATGTAAGCACATTGTTAATATTGCTGTTCCTACCAGGAATTGAAGTATATTTGGGGCGGTAATGGGTTTAGGCCCCTCTGCCTTTCTGTAGTTCAATTATTTTGCATTAAAGGAGTATCGTTACGTAATGCTGTGTTTTGGTGACGTGATTTGTGTTTTAGCTTCTGTACCTTATTTGAAGGAGTCCTCCCCGCCTCATTGTCAATTACAGTATATTTGTTTCTTATACTCTTTGCGCTCTGATTTTCTCGCTCGAGGTTTATAACCTTTTATACATTTTTTTTGCGATGTTTAAAAAACCGCCTACGTTTACTAAAGTTTTCCTTTTCGTTCTTTCAAGGCGCTGAACTGTGTTACGTTTACTGTACATAGGCAGTTTATCAATGCTTATACTGTAGCAGTTAAGATGTAGCTTGTACAGACAAATAGCTAAGGATATTCTTGGAATTTTACGTGAAAAATATCGAAGTTTCGCTGCAGTTTATCTGTTGCTACTTTAAGTGTGGCTCAAGAAGAAGTGTTGATGTTTCGCGAGGCGTATATTATCAAGATCTGGTAATTCTTCCAGCCTGGCTAGGAGATCATTGTTGTCGGGCAGCAATTTTTGGCTGGGTTGGTATTCTCAGGTATCCTAAGAAAACCAAGATTTGCAACTGGACTGTAGTGATTATTGTTATGAGGTCATGAAGACACCATGCCAGCCTCAAGACAGGACTTTAACGAAACACTAATGCTGAATTTCCTTTGGTGACGTCATTACTTCCTCAGCGATGCGTAGTCAAAGGTATAGGTGCGTTCTACCCTGAAGTGTAGTACGGTAGGACACTATTGCTAATTCAACCGTTTTGTCATGTAGTTATACTGTACTGAAAAACTGAAAAACTACCGAACGCTTTCACGCATCTGATATATCCCTCTGTTCTGAAATAGTCGTTCCACAACCACAAATTTCAATCGCCTCAACTTGGTACTCTAAAATGAGGCAATTGAAATTTGTGGCTGCATAGCAACTGTTTCAGAACAGAGGGAGTAATTCACATCACGTGGTCATTGTTCATATCGAAATAACGCGAAAAGGTTAACGTTTTATTAATATCAAACGTAGCGTTTAGAGGAGCTACTTGCTTTGACCAACGAAGTAGCTGTGTTCGTAGTTAGAGTATCACTGGACCCTGACTGACAAGCTGTAGGTGCGTGTACGTCCAGCAGAATGGTAGCAGTTACGGAAACTGTTGGCAACAAATTCCTTGCCTGTCGTACACAGTCTAGAATTTCTCATTTCTTTTTCGTATTTCAACTTTGCTGAAGTAATGAACGATTTATCCGCTTTCGGTTTAAACTTTCTGCGAATAAGCTTCCACCCAAGCAGAACTTTCCGATAACAATTATTGCTGTTGAACTTTCTGAATAGTTCTGCTTTATTTGTGGTGAAATTAGCATACCAGTTAATTTATTCCTGTCGCAGTCCATCCGCCTAATCAATGCATTTTTTTAGAAGACTTGGACTTCCGAGGCCCTGCTATTATATGTATAAATGTATTTTCGTTTTCTGATATTTTTCTTACAAATGAACAGATTTTTAATGAAGTAGCGCTCTTTTTTGCTAATTCTTGCATGAGGTGAAGTCGTCGATTAAATTTTTTGATCGCTTACCGCGTACATCTGTAGAAAACAAGTTCAAAACGAGCTCTTTTCGCTGTTGCAATATATTGCCAAATATTTTTCGGAGTTTTCCGTGTAAAACTTGCGTTTTAAGACACTGTATATTACAGTTGTAGCCTTAGCTTTGCCAAGAGCGTTGTGAAAAGTAATTAGTTTCACTGACTTTTGTTGTACACCCTTGTGAAGGGCCCAAGTATGTGAGACGCTGCGTGGTTGGCTGGCCTTGGTCCGGTTGCTACAGAGTGTAATCGGTGGCATTGCTCCAGATCTCGACGAGCGCCCTGCCATACTTCACGACCTGGTTCAGAGGTGCTACATACTGTACACACGTCATTTCCGTGGGCTTCGAGACATGTTGTGCAAGGGTTGGTCATTTTTTGAACATATCTGACCTTTAAAAAATTGTTTCAAGTAAACAAATGACTCCATGTAGTAGTAGGTATCAGTTGTGTATTGGGCTCGTTAGAAGGTACATTCAATGATAAAAATTTATTTTCCATTCAACAAGAAACTAACCGTAATACAGATTTTTATATTCACATTTTCGGTGACTAAACTGTCGCTTCGACGAGTTCCGTACATATATTTTTTTAATTACCGGTATCGTGGGTGACTTTTATCGGTCATAGTTCGGCAATGGTGATTCGAGGATAATGCTACACCGTTACTTTACCTATTTCCTCTCATACCCTTCGCCATATTGCGATGACTGAGAGAACTAAATATGTTCATTTCTTGTAGTGGTTACAAAAACTGATACGGAGCTTTTAGGTTCATTGTTTAGTGGTTCTTTTTTGTAATGAATGTTTTTGAAAAAGAAGCGAACCACGTATCACAGCTAAACAAACAGCTTTGCTAATAATATACAGTAAGCAGATTTTACGGTGTCTGTAAGTGAAGAATTGTAGTAGTTAAACGAGAGTTATTGTCGCCAAAGCAAGTCCATACGAAGTACATTTCGCTGCGGTAGTTAAGGAAAGTCTGTAAGAAAGTTGAGCCTCCACTCAGAATCCCCAACTCGGTTTATTGTAGAAATAGAAGAAAACCGATGCAAGAAATAACAATTTTTTTGCCATTTTTCGCAACCCGTTAATACGTATTGTAAGGAATTATTTATAAGTTTGTTTTGTATAGATTCAGTTAATTGTACATTGACATTGTCACTATTGGAGTCTGCGATTTGGATAGATAAGTACTTGCTTGGGTACGTACATATAATCTTTAACATCTTTGTGTTGGAACTGCCTCACCCGATGTGCGCATACACCGATTTAATGAATGAAATCATTGACATTGTATTTTTTGAATTCTTAGTTTGTCTTATGTAATAGGTACCTAAAAGATTTTTATTTATGCAAATAATAAAACGTAAATACAACAATTTATTCTTCTGTCGTTATTACTGTCCTTTTTCATGTGTGAAGTGGAGTTGGGGTATCATTTTGTCCTTTTAGCTCTGGAGCCCTGTCCCTGCCAAAATAAAGGTATGGGCATCATTCACCCTGGTGATGCCGAAGTTCTTTTACGCAGCTGGTGCCGGTGTAGTTTCTGATGAGGTTTGTTTGTAAGGCCAAATATCTTATCTGTACTTCCTCTTCTGCTTTGCGAATGATGGTAAACGACCTATCTCATGGGGCTCTTACCTGCTCCTCTGTGGGGGGGGGGACCACGGAAGGGACCCACCTCTTGGCCGTTCTTTTTTCTGTCTTCTCTTCTCTTTTTTCGTCTCCTTGCTCTGTGCTTCGCTTCGTGGCTGAGCGAACAGCCGTGTCGTGTGTTTTGGAGATGCTCTGCGTCCTATTTCCTATCACTATAGTAACGCACTTCACACCATTGAAACTCATCCGAGCTCGCAACAAACATGAGACCTTCTGGCAGAGATGCCAAGATAAAATCTCTAAGACTTCGGTGCAATGCGACTTCGGATTGCTGCGCTTGCAAGCCTTCTGCTACTACTCGCTCCCTTCCACTCTGCCTGCATCTTTGTTCCACTGACATACTCGTGTTGACTAGACTATAATCTGTGCTCCCTCTTCATTTCCGACTTTCTTTCTATTCTCGTGCGCGTTATCCTGTGGAAATACCCCCGGGCACGGGTTCCACGTGCCTAAGTTCCGAATTCTTCCTCTCTTAGATTTTTTATTACAGAATTTGGGGCAGTGACAGAAAGTCCGTCATTACTATTTTTTTATTGCACTTCCTTTATCGCTATATTACAGTTCGCCACCGCTATTTTGGAGCCCTTGGCAAAAACCTTACAAGGTGTAATGGCACTCTGTTTTATTCTTCTAGAACCACTTTGGATCTGTTGACGCAAAAGAATATAAATTCTTAATATTACTGCAACAGTATTAGGTTGGAAACTTAGTTTTTGTACCCTCAGGGGCAAATTGCGGCGGCCCTTTCCCTGCCACAATATGTTTGGGCATCACGCACCCAAGGGTCCCGAGTGCCTTCTCCACAGGGGATGTAGCATCTGGCTGAGATATGAAGGAAGCAAAGTGGAAAGTTAAAACCGGCAAGAACCTAATACAGGAACTTACATTCCTTTGTGTCGAGTGGTCCAAACTATGTCTCAAGGAATAGCATTGCGTTCTGTTACCCTAGGGTAACAGCGACTCTAAAATTGCGGTGACGAACTGAAATTTACCGATGACGAAAGTGCAATTAAAAAATAAGAAAAGACGTACAGTATGCCCATTTATTCTTCTGACGGTCCTTCCGTCAGTACGCTCACCTCTGAACTTTTGCTTTGGCTAGGGAGGCCTCAACTAACTTATATCTACTATGTAATAAGCACTGTTTTGGATCTGTTTATCTGGCCGTTATTTGCTACACTTTAAGAAAAGAGGCGAAAATTAGGTCAGGTCAGAGGCTGGGGTCAGCCTATCACGCTTCAATGAAAACTGATAGGTAAAAATAGACAAAGTTGCAAATGATGGTAAAAGTTTTTAAATTTATTTGAATTCGTTTCTTGCTCAGCCAACGTTTAAATCCAAACCATGACGATATCTACAGTTTCTTTTACCGCTGCCATGGAGTCTGATTTTTACTAATTTCTCCATATATGTACTGAAGCTACATTTGCTCTCAGTTCACGACGTATAAGTTGTGTACGATCAACGAAGCATAGGAGTAGCGATTTTTCACGGTGCAGTAGACGCCGCTGTTATTTTTTCAGGTTGCTTTCTTCCTTTGGCGAAGCAGTTTTCGCTTGAGCACAAAAAAAAATTGATGTATAGGATAAGTGGCGGGGAATTTTATTAAAATTCAGTGATACTTCATTTCTTGCTTTTTTTCGCATGTCATCTAAGGGAAGGAAAGCGTATGCTGTTCAGATAAATTAAGACTGACAGCACTCATATGGGATGACAATCTGAGTTGCCCGTTGTAGTTTATCCTTCTGAAGTATATCAGTAACGAAAGTAAGATAAATTAAAACGGGTCACCACAAATTCCTCGCTATCATTTTTGACAGCGCGAGCGCTCTAGTAATAATAACAATAGTTTTGAAATAGATTCACGTGTGAAACACTTCTTTCACGAACTTCCGACCTTAGTTTCCGTGATAATCACTCTCCATTCGTGTCCTGAAAATTGGGAAAGTTTGCCGTTTCTTGAGTAATATTTGCCCGTGTAACAGAAAAGAACACGACTATAGGACCGGCTGCGCCTTATGAATAATTTCTGAATGCACGTAACCACGTAACCATCCCCTCGTCCTCAGGGTTAGGTTAGTTTCGGTTCGTCCATCCCATATTTTGGGGAGCTGAGCCCCAGGGGGACCCTATAGAGGCGTCTTTTTGTGGCCACGCTCGTAATCAGAATCACCGTGAACACTGAAAAGCACAAGAACAGTCAACGATTTTGTAAACAAACCAGAGACGCCGTGTCAGTTTTCGAAAAATATATTTTTATCGTATTTTTACGGGAAATGGTAAGGAATAGATTTCTTACTAGCCCTTATTTTATTTTGAAGCCAATGCATAACTGAGCTAGCAGTATTTAAACCATCTTGAACATACGCAGGCATAAAACTAAGGAAACTACAATTCTGGAACTCAATATTACAAACAACTTCATAACATTGTTAGATTTATCCCTAAATATAAGAAAACATCACGACCTTTCATTTCAGATTTTGAATTTTTACTTGTCCTACGGCTGGAATCACTCTTTGATCAAGTATGACTAGCCTGGGAAGGAATTCACGCTGCGATCAATTCTCACCGCTGATCACGGTTGATTGCTATCAGAATCACGTCAAAATGCGGTCACAAAAACGCTCGAATCATGCGCGATCAGGTGGCAATCATCTGCGCGGTGGTCACAAAAGGACGCCTTAGGTTACC
>LQNS02278182.1:5382057-5393145 GCA_001587735.2 Parhyale hawaiensis
AATCTAGCTGTATCGTGCTGACGCTGACCTAGCTGCACCGCGCTGACGCTGACCTAGCTGCACCGCGCTGACGCTGACCTAGCTGCACCGCGCTGACGCTGACCTAGCTGCACCGCGCTGACGCTGACCTAGCTGCATCGTGCTGACGCTGCCTCAGCTACATTGTGCTGTGATAGCTCTATTGTGCTGACGGTGCTGGTGCTATGCGAGCTGCACCGTGCTGACGATAAAAGCGAGGAAGCAGAGAGTGTACGTAGCGAGACAACTCACTTGGACTAAAATAAAGCTCTGCCGTGACCGCATGTCGGAGTATTACGTCACATCGACCAGTTGGAGTCTTTGACGATGAGATCTCAGGCTGTCGTTGGTTGGACTTTTAATCCTAACCAAAAATGTAGGTAGGGTTATATTCATGACGAGGCTAAGAGAAAGTAGATTATAAGTTTATCCTTTACGTACCTACTGTACACATATGTTGATATCACGTATAGTATTTGTCCTACGAAAAGTGATGTTGAATTGAGGCACTAAAGGGTTAAAATGATGCTGAATTAAAAAGAATGATGATACTTCCATCAGATTGGAATAAAGATGCGCACTTGAACCTATTTCAATAAGGATGATGCTCGACGAGGAAATTATAGTGGGAGATGCTGAATTAACAAAGAAGAACAACTCTATCTACGCTGGTGGTATCCTCACCGGAACAGTCTCATTCGTTCCGGTGTCCTGAAAACGCGAACCAGTTTATTGTTCAAGATTACCAACTAACCGTCGCTGAGTCCAATAGAGCAATTAAGTCCAGTAATGACAGGGAAAAACACACCGCAGTCTTCAATGAAAGCCAAGGCTCTAAATGAACTCGCGGCCATAAAACTGAGGACGTAAAAAAGAAACCATAAAGCCAGGACGAATCAAACTTAACTGAAAAGAAGGTCGATCACCAACGGATGACCGGAACTGTTGGCACGTTCGAGTCTAGCCGCAAACCACAAAAACCAGAGCCGTACGTCAAGATTTTTAACTTCCACTACTTAGCGGTGATCATCGTGCGGTCGGGGCTCTGTGGTGATAAGTACCAGTACTGATGGGCACTCTGTCGGTACCATATAGTTGCGTAAATTTACAGTTCTTTTCTTAAGCTGGTATACACAGTCGTCAGATATGCTGGGTATAGTCATATGAAAAGGCAAAAATTTCACAATGCTAGGCGGCCAGTAATCCATTGGGTGGCGAAAAACCTTTCCTATCCTAAAACCTATCAGAGCTCTTCTCAGTTTGTTCTCTATTATAATATCGAAGATTGCGTGCAGGGTGACAACCGAGCAAGCACGATTATCTGAGTTCAATAAGCATATAGATTGGCGTCATGGTCTACATCATGAATATTTTTTCGCGTGGCAGGCATATTGCAGACAACTGATTACTAAGTAAAAATTTGTAAGACCAACTCACTGAGAGAAATTTTGATGCACTTAGATGCATCAAAGTTGCATGCATTTTTGTCCCTAAACCGAAACACGCAAGTGCATCATGATAATGCATGTAAGATCTTATGAAGCCCTTGGCACGAATTGATGCACTTATGTGTTTCGGTTTTGTGACAAAGCCAATAATGTACCAAGATGCATCAAAAACAGGCAAAATTGATGCGCCCATACGCTTAATCTTTCACTGTGTGACTTTATTTTGCCCTTACCGTAAGAATAACACTATTAGGTACATATCATGTATGATACAGCGCGCATTAAACGGTTAAATGTTTGTTACAGAAATTTTGTACAAATTTTACTCCTTGTTTTCATATGAGTTATTAATATTATATAGCCAGGCATAGAGAAGATGTGAACCCCGCGGCTAGTGTGTCACGATCTTGTGAAACCTCTGAATAAAATAGGAAGATATTAATACCAATCCTTCTTCTTCAAAGTTGATACGAATCGAAGAAGGAATATCGCTGTTAATTTGAAACGTGACTGAATTGTCCATTTAGGCGGAGAAGCGTCATATGGTGTATGGTGCAAGCGAATTTTATCTGTTCATATACGAATATGTAAATTTTGCTTATTACACTCCACGCTAGAACAAACGTGAGAGCTGTATGGGTGACAGCTTGGAGGCTACCTTGTGTGTCCGAAGACAGCCTGTCCGCACTTTGGAACTTAGTGTCTGTTCGTCTGTGGTTGTGAGAGGTAGTGTAGTGCTGATAGTTTGTTTTTGGTTGCCCATTGTCTGTTCCCGTTTGATTTGTCCATTGTTTGTGTTGCTGTCGTCCTAGCTTGTCGTTATTTCAAACAAAAATAATCTTTTGCATCACTTTAGGAACTACCCTTCCCCCTCACCTTCATTTGCGATATTACATCGGGAACTAGTTATTAGCCTCTGGGAGTGCTAGCTTCCACAAACGAAAGTCTCATTTTTTTCATTGCAAATTACGTTTATTTCTGAGGAATACTGTTAACTTATCAAAATAATTCATCTACGTGCTAACGTTGAAGAATATGTTACTATTTATCACCGAAAAGGACCATTCGGGCCCTCTATTAGTTAAATTGGGTGACCGCAAACTCAACAATAACAATTTTTTGATTGTGTTTAGTGATTTATTTCCAACTTATCTCCGATGACAGCAAGCTGCAGATTAACCGGTAGCATAGCTGCGTTAGGAATAGTGTATGTATGTGACCGTATGTTTGCATATTCGCTGCTCGGGTGATGGTGTATGCCCTAGCAGGCTGTGTGTGTCCGGATGGCCTCTAGATCCGCTGGTGATCATTAGGCAAAAGGGAAGAGAAAGCTCTAATATCATTAAAGGAAACAATTCAGAATGATACGAGCTTAATTTTTCTCGTATTTTATACATGTTCTATGTTTTCCAGCTGCAATGCTTTAGAAATCTATCTAGCTAGACGTCAGTTGGGAAAGATAATTCGGTTAAAAGCAATAACGAAATAAGCTACATGAAGCTACATGTTGGATTGTGGCAAAAGAAAAACTATTATATCCTTAATATTTTAATGAAAACAAATTGCCTAAGCAAAATACAGGTTCTGGCATTGATAGCGGTTACTCGAGTGGTATAAAAAATTCATTTCGGGGAAGAAGAACGTATTCTTTCAATTGTAAAGTGAAACTTTGATGAAGGTAAGAAAATAAAATAATTTAAAACCGTTGGCTCTAAATTAAGACCGGATGTTAGATTGTGGTGTAGAAAGACAACTCTTGTTCCGATTAAAAAAAATGGCTGAAGGGTATTCCCGCCACCGCAGTGTTCTCAGCTGGAATAGAGTCCTGATTTTATATTACATTAGGCTTGGTGTGCTGGAACCACACGCTAACAGCACAAAAAAAAAAGAAACTTTTGAGGCTTCCATTTTACGGTTAGTGACATGAAATTCTATTGAAGTTGTGTAGTATTTAAGTGTTTTGAGTTTTCAGTTTTCATCACGATTTTGTAATTATGCGCTTATCATTTAGTTTGTATTATTTGTAAAGTATAGCTACGCAGGACGAATTTTCTGTGGCAATTATGCTTCAGGCGTAGATAATAGTAAATGTCGATAGGTTTATTTATCATCAAACGCTGAGGGCCCCAGGTATGTGGACGTCCCTTAGTGGTCCAAATTCATGGGTTTTGTCTTACTTTGAAATAGTTATTTTCAACTTACAGTTAGTCGTTTGCTTATATATAAAGTTTTCGATAAGAATTAATGTGCTTACTCTAAATGAAGATCAGTTTCGTTTCATACTTGACTGAGGGCTTCTCATTGCAGACGTAACTAAGTCTTACTTGTTGTAACTGTAGCTTCTTAGCAACAGTAGTAAACTGTAATGTAACTCCCTTTGTTCCGAAATAGTTGTGTCCAAATGTAATTCATGTTGTTCCTAGATAATTGTTCCATGAGGTCAGAAACGCCAAAATATAAATAAATAAACTGGAAACATCCATCGGTACTAATGTAGGGATGATCTTGCTAAATGGTATATTTGGTCAAGGTCTTCCCTACGTCTTTTTGTTAATCCCGAATTCCGATGCAAATGAAATTTTTGGCTGCGGAAAACTTATTTCAGAACATAGGCAGTACATATACCATTTTTAATGTTATTTGATGATGGTATGTTCGAGGTTCCATTTCATCGCACTTAATGTCGGAATTTCTAACGTTCATACAGTGTAAAACCACTTCAAAGTTTAATTTGAAGTAAACGTAATTAAGTGAGAGAAGACGTAAAATCAGTCATTTCGCTAAATTTACTAAAAAACACAAAATTGGTAAAATTATAAGTAAATTTACTCAACATACAAAATGGTAAACATTAAATTATTGAACGTTACCATGCAACGGAATTTCAGTTCATCAGCTATAATAATTCAGAGAAAAGGAGGTTTTTATAAGAATGACTATTTCTACGTCGTATCTCACTTTCTTATGTTTGCTTCTTATATTGAGAACCGTGCAGGCTTGTAAAAATAAAAAAAGACGGTCATAATAATTTAACAATTTTCATTCCAGTGTGTACGGGTTTCAAGTTTGCATACGATGGAAGCATATTAAGGAATGACATAAGAGCCTGAGCATCTCCTGCACCAAATCACTGATTGCCCAATTATATTGTTAAGTACAGCAGATATTATAAGCAATATTTTAAAGAGCAGGGAAATTTTTCCTTTCGTACCTAATGGGTATAATTTGGTTTTCGTATTGCCAGACTTCAGTCATTTTTGTCACACGAAAGCCTAAATATCTTTATCCTGTCATGCCACTTTGCTGCCTTTAATATTCATACTTCCAGTTATGTTTTCTTTCGTTCTTCTTCTTCTTTCGACCCGGACTTGCTGTATATACGCTCATTGATCCACTGTGAGAACACACTTTTTTATAGTGCATGGGTTCTACTTCTCTGTCAATATCTCGAAACAACTTTACAGTGGTTATAGAAGCTCAAACCAACATTTGTTTTGATAATGAGGTATTTTATCCCTAAATAAATTGAGTTTGACTAGTGCTATGACTAATTTTCCACCGGTGCGTGGCGCACGTACATACCTCGAAGCGATACTGAGGCTTTGCTTGTTGGGTTTTTCTTCCAACCTTTCTAATGATTCTGATTTTAGTTTGCACAAAGTTCTGATTTGAAATTGAAAATGTTCATCAATGAAGCTAAGAAATTTAACGGACGACTAAAAGCCACATCCTGAATTTAAGCATCACGCCAGATAATGGAGGCGGCCATTGCTAAACGTAATGTTTTTTTTTTCAACACTCAACGAAGTTGCCGTATAGCACGCTATAGTCTACTTGTAATGCTGAAGCAACAGACAAGTATGCACGGGCAAATGCTGTTGCAGAGTCAACTAATATTTATAATTTGATCGACTGTTTTGAATTTGACCTCATAGTCGTTGCGTATGATTGACACGAGAAGACTACATAGTGCACCGTTTACCATGCATGAAGACGCCAGCTACTGAAAATTGCGTGCAGTCCAAGTAGGGTTTCTACCCTCAGCTGTTTTTTTTAGCTAGGGCATTAAATAAGGAAAAGCATACCAAAAGTCACATCGAATAAAAACATTTACTACAGATATTTACAAGCGAAACTTCATACACGTGAGAAAATTACAATGAGGCTCCTAATATTTACTTTCCAATAGCAGAACATTTCCTAGGTATTGATAATTTACGGAAATGATTTCATGACTTTACGTTCAAAAATCATCAAACCTATATAACACTAATTTAGGTATGATAAAACTGTTTAAAAAATTCGTATAAACTGTTATTGGAGCGTTAAACATTATATTAAAAACAATTCTGTGTTTATCCGCATACTAGTCTTTTCATTTATCTGTGCATTAATTCGTTGATTGGTCAATTTACTGCCACATCCTATAAGCATTCCTATAGATTTAAGTTATAATTACAGTGTTCGTAGTTTGGTTATGGATAGGCACGCGACGTTTAGTTCACGATGGTCGTTGTCCATTTTGAAGTTTGATGTTTTTTCTATAATGTGTTCAGTACGGGTAGACGATTGCAATACACTGATATGAAATCATCGACGCTTATCCCTCTGCTTGCACGTCTTTTAGTCTAGCGCATCTGTGCTTCAGAATCTCACGGTGCATTAAGAGGATGAGCGAGCTGAACGTTCGATCATCAATTGAGGGTGCGATTGTAGAGCGAAGCTTTGGCGTTACGAGCAATATTTTATTGAGTAGTTTAAGGCTCCGTTTTTACAACCTAGACGATCTCACAGAGAAAGAAAACGGTGAACATGTAGTATGTCGATTGAAACGTGGAACCCATGCACGAGGGTGTTCCCACAAATGATCCATGCACATAGGAACAGCAAGTCAGGAAAGAAGAGGAAGAACGGAGGAAAGAAAAATCAGTGGGTATGAAAACGGCAGCAAGTAAAGTGGGCATGTAGAAAATCGCGATGGCCTAACTAGGGCTAAAGTAACCTGCAGCATCCCTCTGGGGTCGCTGCTGCCCACTAAATAGCGAGCTTGAAATAATCCAATGGCCGGTCCTAGCTATGCCCATGAGGAGGTCCGAGCAATAAAGATTTATGCGCTTTAGGGTGTAAGGGTAAGACAGAAGAGGGTCCTCTAGACTCTAGAGAATAATGTACGCTTCGTGCTGGTTATTCGGAACGACACGTACAGAGGTGCAATTATATATTTTTTTATAATATTTTGAGTTACGGTCTCTGTAAATTCCCATGTTAACAATAATTGTTCGTCATGACATAAGAAGTAAAAACTGGCTGTCTGATCTTGTTTCAGTATAAAATCTGAGATTCTCAGGTTAACTATCCAAACGTACGTGCTTGCATAATACAATTAAATTTATTACCAACATATAGACTAATTTTTATTTTACCGTAATAAACAAATGTATTTAATTGGATGGAAATAATGTGGAAAGCGGTGGAAACTCATTGAATATCACTGACTTTTGTTTTTAAAAGAAGCACCCGTGAAAATTTAACAGAAAAGTCATTACTCTAAGAATCGAAGTTTGTGTTACATACTTTCTGTAGTGGTTAACCAGCCTGAAATCTGCTTCTCTATGAATTTCTGATAGCTAATTAGACTGGTGATAGACAAATATGGTAAACAAGAAGACTAAAAACTGGAAAGATATATTAAAGATCCTGGTCAAATATTTTGTAAACGCCCATGCACAACGTTCATGTTCACTTGGTGTGATGACCCATATCGATCGTTGTAGGTAATCATTTCCCTTGTGCAATATGTGATGCAAGTCATGAGAAAGAAGGAAATATACATTAGGAGAGTATGAACAGGCAGTCCATGAGAAGAGATATTGCACTTAAAGTAGAGCATCTACAATACAATAGGTAGAAAAGGCGACAATGAACAGTATCGTATTTACAAGCTATATATGTTCTATAAACAAAATATGTACAATTAATTATGGACCTGAGAAATGTGTCATACTTGAAAGTGATGTCTTAGCAGAAGCAATACCATTCTTGGATTTTGTAAGAGGCAAGTCTGTTTTTAATCGCGATAGAAATGGGCAAAATTTTCCAGAAAATAGAATCAGCAAGGTAAAATTAAAGACAAAACAACTACGAAAACTGCATGGTCTTTACTAATTAAACAGCTAATATTCGCTGTTAATTTTCTAAGCGCATGGTTGCCAATTGCAAGGACCAGCTGATGATTGCTGCTGGAACAAACGTAAAAACCAGCAATTTCTTGATCCCTTTCTCTATTTTTATTTTGCCCGTTAAGTAACGCGAAGAACAAATTTCCCCTGTGTAACTGTAATTCCCAAATTGAGTAAAATTAATTTCTTGTTCAGTTTACAGCAATAACAAATGGCATTAGCTTAAGTTAAGTAGAAAGAATGAGACAAGAAATAATGTGAACGTACACTGGTCTTGAAATACGGTTACATATTTTCAGCTCCACATACGCATAAAATCTATTTTTCACCATTGCAATAATTTTCATTGTTACCACAAACGAATAGAAATTACGGTCCTTTTTCTTCAGTACACAGTCACCTTCGATATAGCACATTTTGTACAGATAATCAATACGGCCTCCATACGTGATGACTCGATGACCTGCTGGTAGACGCTTTCAGTGGTCGAAATCTGGAAGATTCTTTCGAGTCTCTCCGTTGCATTTGTTCATTAGATTCTTGATCGTTATAAGGGCTAAGCCTGTTCTTTTCGGTAGCAATTCTGCTGATTAAATCTCTTGTAACATCGTTGCTTTCAGAATATCTACCCGTTGATTTGGGACTCGAGGAATTTGTCGAGTCCACAGCAGCAAGTTGAAGTGCCCGTGAACTGTCCACACTCCGGGGCGAATGTTTAGGAATACTGAAGGCGCTGATCCCCGCCAGGGGCGCAGTACTTTCAGCACTGACTCCGCTTGTTTGAAGGCTGCCGTAAAATCGAATTGGTGACCTGTGACATGACTGGGTGCCAGCTGGGCCTAAGAACGAGCTCGGAACTGAAGAATGGAAAGGTGTCCTCAAAAAGGACTGTAGTCTAGATGGCTCAATAGGTGGACTGGTGCTAGAAGATGGCTTGATGCCTTCAGTCTTCGGAGTTGACCATCTTCTTCCCCTTCAAGATCTACCACCTCTTCCACACAATCCTCCACATCTGCTACGTCTCAACCTCCTGTGTCATCTACACCGCCTCCGCAACCTTCCGCGACGTTGGTCGCTAACTCCTCTAAACGTCCTAGGTGTACAGGGACCAGCGCCGCTCTCGCAGCCGCTGCAGCGCCGACACCGACCTTCCAAAGCTGTGCAAAAAATTATAATGATAAAATTAAGGACTACGTTAGCAGTTGGTTATCAACTTTTGTTCATTATTATTATTAAATCACACCAGGCTGGCGACGTAGGAACGGAGAAACTATATGAGGTTAACAAACCCCCACGCAACCAGCCCAGCGGGTGGAGAAAACAAAAGAATGAAAAAAAAAGAAGATCCGAGTTCACGTTTCAAATGGTGCTTCTACAAAGAGGAACAAAATTTAGATTCTGGTGTTTTAGGGTTAACGGTTACTCTTAAGTCGAGGCACGAAATAGATTGCAACAGTGGCACACCGACACCAACTTCAGTAGCTGCAACAAGAAATAATATGCCACAATAACATTATTATTTCCAGTAATACTGCCTCGACAATGAGCACAAGTTCTGCCTAGCTCTTACGATGCTATAAAGTATTAAGGATTCATCCTGTCAACCTTTCATGAACAAACTGCCAAAATGCGGTAGATATTTCCCATTTTACGAAGGTAGTAGCTTTCAAACATTTTTAAAAAGTGTGACAGAACTGACATATGACATTGTTTCTATGATGTTTTTATTCATTCTGAATACTGTGCGAAAATAATCAACAAAACTTAGAGAGTGAAAAATGATAGTTCTAGGAAGGTGATGGCGGAACAATCTCATAGAAATGGGGAAAAAGCTCAAAAATACTGTATCTGCTGATAATATACAGAGATGATAGAAACTATAGGCAATGAAATTCAACGTTTCATCTCGGTAATCGCATAAATCTTGTCCTCACCAAACTTTGCTTCTTTTCGTTGGATGTTGGTGTCAGCTTTAATGCAATAAAATTGTAAGTGGCGTGTTACTTGATCTATTTTCATCACATCACACTTTTGGAACAATTACATTGACGAACTAGAGCACTCTAAGAGCGCATACCTCCGTCAAGTGAGGCAACGGTAGCAAAAAATTCAAATTGGTTCTGAAACAATGATTTTCTTTGCATAAACTCCAAAATCTGATCATTTGTGCCTTTTTATATTAATAACAGCTTGTTCAATTTTCTTGAAGATCCGTTCATAACTTTTTGAGTTACACTGTTAACAAATGTTATGACAAACATAAGTCAAACATACAAACGAACAAACTGACCTGCACCAAAATTTGATCATTTATGTCTTTTAACAATACCAACAAACCCTAAAAATTTCATAAAGATCCATTCATTATTTTTTGAGTTATTGTGCGAACAAGCATAAAGTTAAAAACAGTGACAAACGAACGAACAACTGGATCATTACCAAAATTTGGTTATATACTCTTTGTTATATACCTAGCAACTCACGTTAATTTTATCAAAATCCATCCACAACTTTTTGAGTTATGGCATCAAGAAAAATAAGGCAGACAAACAAACAAACGGATGGACATATCTTTACTAAAAGTTAATCATCTGTTCCTCCTAACATACCTAACAATCCCTGTAAATTTCATGCAAATCGATTCATAAATTTTTGAGTTATCTTGGTGACAGACAGACAAACATAGCCTCCTTGGCGGAGGTAAAAATTGCTGAAAATTTAATTAAAATTCAAGTAATTGTCCGGTGTTGCCCTTTGACGGATATGGACAATTTCAGAGCCACGTGGAGCCGTGGAGCGTGCACAGAAGAATTCACTATAACTGGAAATTTATATTTGCCATTAATAAGGTGCAAAATATGAGTAGGTAATGTTTTTAAATCTACCGTTCAGAAGGTAAACATGATATTTACCGTTGCAGATATTTCTGTGTTTATCATCGCCATTTCTTTTCTAAATCAGTTAAATTGCAAAAAGTAAGTGATTATATTTCTGGTTTCAACTTGTAATTAATTCATAAGTCTAAGAAAAACCTTTGCAAGAGTAGTATTACTCAATACGATAATTATTACTTGAACAAGAAAATTGTTTCAGGAAATAAACTATATACCGTATTTTCAAAACTAGGTTGGTTTTCTTGCCATTATCCCATTAAGTAGTTGTAGACTGCTTGGTATTTCTGCTACCATTATGGGCTACGAGCACAAAATGGACTCTGTGAAATCGCAACCCAAATTCAAATATTATAATAATTATACTCCTGGTTTATGATCCCTCGCCCACTAAAGCTCTCTTTCTCAAAAGCGAGGAAGATAAAGGGAACACGTAGCATCACTCGCCCGCGTACCCAAATTTAAATATCGCACAAAGACACGCCAGCCTCACGCATCTGCGTACAAGGGACGTCGGACAAGCAGGTAAGCCGAGAGGTAAGCAGCGGTAGA
>LQNS02278182.1:5394532-5430398 GCA_001587735.2 Parhyale hawaiensis
GCAATGGCACAGGCGAGTTTGGTAACGACACAGGCAGATGGTGCGGCAGCGACGGCATCGACACAGGCACGCCTGTCGGCGGTGTCACCATCTGGGCGGCACCCACGTTCGCCGTAGCGTTGACTAGAGAGTGCATTTGATTCAGGCGATAGAGGTCGATTAGGCTTCCGCTCTGTGCCACTGTAGAAAATGCATGGATACGTTTTATTCAACGTCTAGATGTACCTTTGGTGAAACATTATTTCAGTGGTAATCTGGTTCCCGCCGGCCTGAATCCGTTCCATGCAGTATACGAAATTCGAATCAACTATTCCAGTAAGAAAAATAGAAGCTGCATCAATTCGATATAGACTTCCCATTTCAAGATAAACAAAAAAATAAAAAAAACACCATGGCACGTCATTAGCATACAAATGTGTTCGTGTTTTAATAACTTTATTTAGAAAGTACGTTGCAGTTAATTTTTCTACGATAAAGCAGTTTATACAGATTTTTTCTCAGCCTGGTTAACATACGATACTAGAGAGCTAATTTTTACTACGTATCGTGAACCTAATATTTGTAACGATCTCGAGCAATGTCTCTTAAGAGCTGTTTTGTTTGAAGCGTGAAGTACGTAGATGCCACTCGGCCTTATAGGGTTAAGTTGTTCAACGACAGTTAGAACACCATTGTGCATTAACATTTTGCTGCACTCTGATGTGCATTTACCAAAAACAATTTTTAAAGTACGCGTTTTCTAGAACACGACAAACACTCTTTAACTCTCTGTACGTGCAACACATGCGGCCTGTGCTTCAGAATAATATTCCTCACCTCTGTAAAAGTCCATTAGGGCCGCTTGCTGGGGGTCAAGACCGAGTGTGTAACCCATGGCGGACTGCAGCGAGGGAGCAACCCACGGCATTTGGTACCAGCCTTGACCTGTGGTTTCAAAAAGAAAAAAATACATATACAGGATTACACTGAAGTGTGATTTTGCAAGCATAAAAATACATGTACAGGATTACACTCAAATGTGATTTTGCATGCGTGGAATCGAGGTACGCTTTATCGATGTGTCTTTAATTAGTAGGTAGTAGTATACAGAATATAGGCAATGGTGATTCGAAGTGCATGGGGAAGTAACCAGGGACATGTATACTAGAACGTGTATGTCAATACTGTATAATAAGAGCCAGTGTGCTATACACAGGACCAGCAATACAGGAAAGAAAAAAATCAGTTAAATGAAAACTGCCAGGAAGAGTATGCAAAAAAGAAGATCGGATTGGATTATTGAATAGCTCAAGCCTCCGTCTCCACAACAAAGGTGATCTTATAATAAGAGACATAATATAAAAAGACAAAAAGCAATTTAGCACAAGGCGCCTTTCTAGATGACCACAGCTTCTATCACAGATAGAAATTGCATACTCGTACTAGATAAAAACTCACACTGCAGCTTCAAAAGCAAGCCGCATGTGGACCCTATGCGTGATCCCGGAGCAAACAGCTCGTCTCTATCCTTCTGCAGCTAATGAATTCAACGAGACGTTAATGAAAGAAAATCCGCAACGAAAACAGTCCTAATTTTCCTCCGCGATACCAAGCAAATCAGGCGCACAGAAGCCGGGGATGAGCTTGTTTGAGACGGCGGTGGAGCTCAACGAAATACAAGCTAGGGAACTGATCAGCAGTAGATCCAAAGTAGCGTTCCAGACCCAGGCCGGTTAGATTTCTAGATCCGGAGTATAGCTCTCTCTCGTTCTCAACATATACTGTATTGCTGATAATGTAGCACGATAAATATATCTCTCTATGTAGGATTTAGTTTTTGAAAGCTTTGAAAAGTACAGTTTGAGTGGATACAAAAACTTGATCCAATTTAGAAGAGAGAATATTAATAAGCAGATGATTTTTCAAGGCCTAAACGCGTAGTAACTATGCTATAATATATGCAGAATTTGTAGCGCAAAGATTTCAAGATGGTGATAACACATTGCCTGTAACTGCTGCTAACCTGCTGTATTTTGAGAGACATGATTTATCCGCAATATTTGCAAGAGCCATTAAAAGTACCCTGCGTTGAAAATTAAAACTCTAATATCACTCGGTTTACACTGGTTACTGGTTGCATGTGACATCAATTTCAATCAACGTATCGGTGGCTCAAGACGCGCATTCGCATCTCAGCACTAACAGAATATCCCGTCATACTACTGAATGTTTTACTTTAGCTGCGTCATGGCAACTCAGACGAACGCCGTCAAATACTACGTCTCTATGGCCGTGTGTACGGCAACCGGGGTGGAGAGGACTTATACGTCTCTATATCTCTACAGCGGATGGCAACAAGGGTGTCCGTCAGCGGGTGGTGAAAGGGTTGTCCATCAACCCGCCACCACCACCCAAAAGCAGTGAAGGGTGTCAACTGGATCGAGAGCCCGCAGCACACGGATCTCCCTCTGCGCTGCCTGGGGCAACGCGTATGAAAAAGGGGAGAAAATGGTTGCCTGAACCGATCGAATCAGCCAGCGAATGAATTGACTCGTAAAAAAGCGCGGACTCGTGAAAGAAAAGGAAGGGTTTGCAATGGCAAGGATTATGGCGTGAGACGTGAATAAGTTATAGAGCAGCGCGGTTGCTCAGTGGGCAAGAAATTAATAATGCATGACGAGCCTAGGACTACAAAAAAATTTTTGCTACATGGCGGTTACCTTCGTACCCACATGCATTTGAGAGATACAATCTGGGGGATAAATGAAGTGGGCGGCCGTAGTGAAATAGGATGTCATCGCAATTGCATATGAATTTCTAAATACACAGTAGATTGTCACAGCTAGGTAGCTCTCGTTCCGAGTCGTACTTCACGTAGCATGTTATTTATATTTAAATTTTTGAGATCCAGGCATTCGATATAGGGGCTTTTGTAACTATTCGGTGCACATATTCATACAGAAACATATTGGTCTATAAGTATGCATACATATCCAATGTAAGCATGTCCTATATGCCGTTATATGTCTATTTAGTTCTCTTGGCATATATCGAACATTTTCTTAATTCAGTATATTGATCATAAAACAATCTTCATACAACCGGTTTTCATATTTTCCTTATTTTCATGAATTTGTCGAAAATTGCGTTTTCATTCTGTAAACTTTCTATTGTTCGGAGCATTACTCATAAATTTAGGTCAGCAGTCTTTTGCAGAAGAAACAGTAAGCTAACTCACATTTAATAACGTAGAATAAATGAAAATGTTCAGCCAAATCCTATGTCTTCTCGAGGGACTTACCATCATATCAATATAGGTACGGTACAATTTCAGGTTTCACATTGGACATGATACCCCATGTTATTCAAACTGACCTTGTGTTTGTTTTTTCTGATTATTTTTGCATTTCGAGTCCATATAGATTAGAGTTGTGCATAGCTCACCCGCTTTTAAACTAATTCACTTTCACTCAATCACGGGAGAAGGTTTTGAAAATGGAATACCTACATAATTTACAAGTGAAGGCAAAGAGCCTTTTTTCGCAGAGGGTAAGTGCATCCCTTAGAGGTTACCCTACGGAACCTCCGATGGCGGGTAATCAGTACACGAGGGGCAGGCGGTTCGTCAGATGATCACGCCACTTTCTCTCCAAAGTCTCTCATCGATATCGAACTTCCTCTCCGGGGACCCAATCCCTCACGACGAGATCTCCACTCACGATAGGCAGCTGCCGCTGGTACCGGTCGTAAAATATCTAGTACTTGTTACTGAATCAGTACCGGCTCTAATAAAAATACTTCATTAATAATATATCAAGTTAATCACATTTAATTAAACGAGAAAAATCGCTTTAGAATGGAACAATGATCTGAAAAGAGGAAGGAACGCATTGCACATGTTAAGCAACGCGAGGTACCTTATGTACAGGATCGTCACGGATGGCAGTATAGCAAGACTGGAATGAAGAGAAAGACAGAAAAAAGTATATTTTTTAGAACAGTACGCAACAGGGCGGACGCTACCCCAAAGTGGGTTCAAAAAGTGAGGCGTCTGAAAGGCCTAACGAGAGCTAACGTAATTGAAGAAGTACTCTTGTGAGTTCGGTTTTCCAGAACACATGGAGAACATACACGAGAACACATGGAGAACAGGCATGAGAACGCCGAGAGAAGACGCGATGATTGTTCAAGTGCGCTTGTGTACAGACTGTGAGCAAACCTAAGCCACAACGCCCGATCGCAGGGTGGCACTGATATGCTTCGCTTCACCGCACTTGTGAAAAGGTAACAGTTCATTATCTGTTTATCACTTATGACCATGGGAGATCCGACTTCATGAGGTAAGTTTGTAACAAGGGGTGGCTCATAAAAAAATTATTATTATTATTATATTCAGGAGTTTAATTAAGTCTCCGTTTCCACAACACAGGCGATATCACAAAGGAAGAAAGAAGGGACATACAATATGACGATAGATACGAAAGATACGAGTTCCCACACAGGATCAACGCACATGGGAACAGCAAGTCGGGAAAGAAGAGAAAGAACAGATGGAAGAAAGATCAGTAGAAGTAAAAGATCGGAAGGAAGCAAAATGGGCACGAAAGACAGACGTCCCGAAGGCTTAGCTAATGGCCGAGGTAACCTACAGGGTCCCCCTGGGGGCGCTGCTTCCCATAACATAGGATGGTCGAACCTAAACTAACCCTATGGCCTATGACCCATCCTAATGAGGGGTCATAAAAAAATTAGAACAGGGACTGCATGACTACCCGCTATCACAATCTATCGTACTTTACCAAACTTCCATTTGAAAATTTTTTATGTCGCTTGACCAAAAAATCCCGTCTGTAATACGCACTTTGGAAGCAACCCACAACAGAATTTTCCAGCAATAAATTTGTCAGCTGGAAGTATAAAACTGATGAAGTCGTGCGTCTGGTAGAGTGGCCATCTGGGGCTGTCGCTCCTGGGGCGAGTCACCACTGGCAATTGCGTTTCGGCTGTAGTCCAGCCTCAAAAAGGTTTCCTTTCCCAGTGGCCTCAGCCACACGCTGGTTTATGTCTCAAAAGCGCGCCCCTCGTGAGGACCATTATCACGATATCTATCACCGCGTCTGCCCGATGTATACCAGACTGCCTCGCACCCCTGTTCTGATCTCAAGCTCCCTATTCCTCTCCCCACACACTTACGCACACACACACTCATAGGAACCATCCAGAGTTCCCACAGAGCCGCCACTAACGGTCCAACTCCTCTTTTGTTGCGTTCCCCTTCTGGCTCCCGAACGGCCGGGCGTACGTATACCCGCAGCGTTCGACACTGCACTTAACCCTGCTTGCTTGAGTGCAGCGGGGGCTTCTTTGGGTGTCGTCGTGACGATGTAGGACCGGGGTAGAGTTATAGTTTCTGAGAGTTTGGGGCTCGACTGCGCTTCAGACTCGGATAAATCACATGGCGATTGCGTAGGGAGACCAAGGAAAGTAACTACTTCTAAATAACATAAAAAGTTGTGTATAAAAACACCAAGACGAGTAACTGTTTTAGCATAACGTGAAGATTGCCTACGGAGGCTAAGGAGAGGAACTGTTTCTACATAACATATATAGAGTGCGTACAGACAAAAAGAGTTACAGTTTCTACAGAACACAGTATGTAACAGACACCATAAACAATATTGGTTTCTATAAGTTAGACATTATAATTATAGTGGGTTGGGTTACTAGCTCCGTAAATATGACATAGTTTGGTCTTAAGGGGCTCCGTAACGAGCGTCTCCAACTAATTATAATATCTAGTTTGTCACCTAGCTTCCGTTGGCATTGCTCACTGCATGGATATATAGATTTAGCTTCGAAAGTTAGAAATTATAGTGTAGGTCGTATAAGCAAAGCTCTTGCAATTTTCAGGAGTTGTTGTAAGCGATTCTAAACGACAAATATTTGAGACTGAATTTCATTCAACCTTTACTTGGTGGCTTTCCTCTTTGGTAACAGAAATTAACGCTTAGATACGGAGTTCAAGATCATTGCTTTCAAAAGCGCGGATTCAATTTTGACATCGTTCATTCATGGTACATAAATAACGTAATATATGTAGTCTGCAAGTGCTGAACTGAATTTCAATACAGGGAATATAACGCATCGTTTTCGTATAATGATTATAAAGATATAATGCAAACTGACAGCTGTCTTTGGAGTTGGTCGGGTGACAGGCGACGCTCGTGCAGCGTTGAGAAATATTGATTTTGTTTTTAAGCTCCATGATAACCCGATAAGACGACAAAACTGCGACTTAGAGGGAGTTTACGGAGTCGTTTTTGGACTGACAGTAGCTAAATCTTATGCAGAGACAGGCTAACACTTCAGAACACGTAATTTTTGTTTGGAAAACATCGGTCTTTGGACTGTGGTGTTGTTGTGTCATCAGCAAACAGAAATATTCGAGGCGTAGAAAAGATGCAATATACAGATTAAGCTTCATTTGCGTCAAGAAGAAATTTGAAATTTTTTACATAAAATGAAGTGGCGACCTGGAAATACGGTCAATAAATTATATGGAGGTGCAAACTTTATTTAAATGAAAACACATAGTACGCAAAAGAGCAAAAAATCCTGCATTATTGACACTCGCGTCAACTGCATCATCGACGACATTAAACGTTTGGTGCAATTAAAGAGCATTCACATTGCTTTTGATACAAAGAAACTAAACTAATTCCAAAAATGTATCCCTAGGGAAATACACTAACGAAGTCAAAATGCTGTATTGATAAATCTTCAACTGCATCATTGGCGAATTCGAACTGCACCAATGGTAAACTCGAACCGTTAACTGCATTACCTTTGACAAAATGGAACCGTAAACTGCATTATCTTTGACGAAATGGAACCGCAAAGTGCAGATCTTTGGCAAAATGGAACCGTAAACTACATCATCTTTGACGAAGTGGAACCGCAAAGTGCAGACCTCTGACGAAATGGAACCGTAAACTGTACCAGTGGCGAACTGGAACTTTTTAAAGCAGGACGAGATGCCTCTTACCACCTCAAAAGACCCATTGCACGCAGCCATACGGATCAATTTCACGCGCCCCTTGAGGCAGTCTCCGTCCACTCTTCCGACTTAACAAATTGATTTAAAATCCAGTCATGCATGAACGGTCGTTGACGTGTTCATGAATGATATGCAAATGTTAGTGATAGCGTAAGCGTACGCTACTGCTCTGATTTGTTGGAAGTTTTCCATGGGAAAGGTGGCAAATGAAGAGCATAATAATATGATTCCGCCATGCAGGGCCTAATTTAAGTTAAGTTGTAAGCGTTAAATCAATCAAATATGTATTACCATTGCTAATTCATGAATTAACTATGGCATCTTATCGCATTATTTGGTGTTCCTTCAGTATAATGTGATAGTTAATATCAATAGATTAATTACTGTCTTTAGCAGTAGTGGTTATATTACTGCCATAATATATTTTACCACAATAATAATAAAAATTTTCTTAATTATAATACATAAATAAATAAACTATAACCGCAGTTTCTTATATTCAAGTAAATTATCTCACGTATCAGTCTGATTTCATTGTCGTCTGTAAAATATCGGTCATGTGAGTGCATATAGCTTGCAAAAATTTTATGAATAAGGAGAAATTTAAAAAAATGGTCTTTCTCTCATCATTATTAGTTTGCTATTTATATCAAATCAAACAAGTTAGCTTAAGCCTCCGAGGCTTAAACTAACTTAGTTGTTGCGAGGTGTCCCAAGAAAGGAAGAGGAAGGGGTAGATTCGCATATATATAGTATGTCGATAGGACGGAAACACGAGGGTTTTCTCAAACAATTTAAAAGCTTATGGCAATAGAAAATCGGGAAAGAAGCCGAAGGAGAGAATAAAGAATCATGAGCATGAGTGCAAAGATGGAATGAAGCAAAGAGAGTGAAATGTTATATATAGGCGTAGAAAAGGCTAAGGTAACCTACGTATTATGTTGTTCTCCTTCTTTGCGACGACCAATATCATACAAAGGAAAAAATCTAAGGATAAACAATCTAACAACGAGGCTTATAGCGCATCAAGCCAAGGCCACCTTAGTAGACTGTTGTCTAGCTAGGTGGCTTTGGTGAAGCATGCATCTTTACTTGTGGAAAAAAGTAAACTCGCAGCTGATGTATGGAGCTTCACCAACAACGAGCAACACGACCTCGATGTCCTACTACCCACTCTCAGCAAAGTTCTGTACGTTCCAGGAACTAAAATAATGAATCAGCTGCTGGGGCGGCCAAAAACACTGTTAGAAACCGGCCTACTTGAACTTCCAAAGCAACACAGCAGCTACAACCTGGTCGACAGTTGTTTTTTTCTGATGCGAACTTCCTACATGTGCACTTGTGTTTGGTCGAGATGATAAAGTTCTGACGCCATGCCAAACCATAAATTTGCCGGACGAACAAACACCACTAATTGGAACAGCACCTGAAACCGAGTTTTCTATTTTGGTCCTTGCTTGGGACAAGAAAAATGATTTCTTCTCCTGTTTCGGTTTGCATTGTGTGACGTAGCGAAAACAGAGGCCCGGAGAGTAAGTCGTAACTGTCTTCTTGACCGTAAAATTGTCTAGAGATGAGAAATTGCCTAGAGATGGATGGAAGCATCCAGTACACCTTCCCATAGTAAAACATCAATTGTGTATAGTGTGGCTCTAGATAAAGCACAGCATGCAACGTTCTCATTCAAACGTCAGCGACGTTGTACAACCTCCTAAAATCAAGTTCACAGTTATTGTATAGATGGTTGCTATGTCCAGCTTAACTTTAATCCAAATCAGAGATGACTGCAGATGGACTGCCCATCATAACGTAATTTCTGTACAAATACTGCACCTTGCAGAGCATTCAAAAATTTAAAATGAGATCATTGACGCACTCTAGACAATGCGTGCAGCACAATCGCAGCGTTGCCGTCCGACTTGAAGAAAGCCTCTTGATTACGATCTGGGGAGCAGCTGTTCACCAAAATCTCACTCGGTCTCTCACGAATAATTTCAAGGTATTTATTTCAGTACCGAGCTCAAGCGTCGAGAAGCTTTGTGTTTGGCCAGACCCCTCTCATACGAACAAAAGAGGGAACACGCTATTGTGTGCCCGTTGCCTGATTACCATTATTAGTTCACTTAGAGAATGGCTCTCTTGAACTGCGAGGAAAAAAGAGAGAAAAGAATGCTATGCGTTGGCTGTACTAACGCAAACGGGAATAATCGTAGGTGTATGATAGTTGATCTAAGCGTGCAGCAAATTCATTGGAGAATTAATATCAGCATCTGAATACTGTTCCAACAAAAAAAGTTTTCTTCTCCTTACAGCCAATCAAGACACTTGATGCTGCAGTCAAAGACAGATGTCAACCGAGAATTTTTAAAAAATGTGGACGCCGAACTTATTGCATAAACGGTGTCATCAGCAGTGTTCCAGGAATTATATCGTAACAAACAAATTGGATGTTCGTTATATCCTGCTGCTATGAAGCGAAGCGGTGCTATACAGGCGGCAGTATTGTGTGTCTTTCGACACCGCTCCCCAGGGGCAACGTCTGTTCGGGATAGAGGACTCAATAAATGTAAGACTATCGTCGAGTGACCTTACGCTTGCAGCGCTGCGGGCTGTAGAGTTTTGCGAGGAATCTAGCTATTACATCCAAAGGACAAGCCTATCTTATGGTACTAGCCATCATTAAGGAAGTTGAATCAATCCATGCAATACGTTAATCTATTAATGGAATCCAAGTACGCTCACCATGCTTTGGAAAAGTATGAGGAATTTGTATTAAAGCTTCAATAAAGAAAATTGAACAAATATTATTTCAGCAACGTTCTAAAGGTCTTCAATGGCCCTAACGGGTTATCACTATGCTCTATATTTTCGTTAATTTTGAGCCTTTAGAAAATTAAGAAGGTTAAACCTTGATCTTAATTACAGTCTGGTGTGTAGAGGCAACGGCGAGGCTGTATAGGAAACAGTGTTTCTTCTACCTGTGGCTTCGTGTGTGATGTCCCTTTGAGGGCTCAGGGCCTATCAAGGTTTCTTTTGGCATATGAGCTTGTACTTTGCTACGGGCTGAGGGCTTTCTGCAAAAACTGTAATTTTCACATAATTTCCGCGCTGTTTTTAATAAGACAGATAGCTACTCGTGCATTTTAAAATTTCATGAAGTTTGTAATCAAAGCCTCACAACAACGTTTCATCAGAGGAATTCTCTCAAACGCTTCATCTTAGTGCGGCAGCTGGTGAAAGCGTAGAAAAATTCTACTTGTAGACATCAAAATGATCTAAATTATTAACTATCTTATCCAGACTGTAGGAACTACAAACTCTTTTTTCCCGCAGAAATACGACAGAACCAAGAACACTTGTAGAAAAATAACACAACCCGGTATGAATAAGCTTAACCCCACTTTATCCAGGTTGCGCTCTTTTGCTACACGAGTTCTTGGTCGTACTGTATTTCTATGAAGAAAAAGCCTTTGTATCGAGATAGCACAGCCTGGGTAATATAAGGTTAATCTATCGAGTAAATAGTTATTTCTATTAAAAAACGCTATTAAAACTGTCGTCGAAAAAGTGGTTAATACGAGTTTATGGGGCAACACCAAACAATATATTCTGATAGTAAGAAGAAATTAGATTCATAAAGAGAGCAAAATAAATTTTGTTTTTCTTTTTGCTGAAACATGGGGCCAAACTCAGCTTAGAACAAAAACTGCGAAGATAACACCTATAACACCAAGAGACGGAAAACGAAAAGAGGAGATAAAAGAAAGAAAACACTCGTGCGGAGAGTCCCTTCAGGAGCCCCCACACGGGAGCAGATAAGAGTCCCAGGAAATGAGCCGCTCAGCACCATTCGGCGGCCAGCTTTGCGGAGTAGATGGGAAGGTATAGCGAATCTACCTAACCCAACAAACCAACCTTCTCAGCAAGAACTGCGGACAGCTGCGACATCCTCGGCGGAAAAAGGCACTCGTAACAGCCCTCGAGTTTGTAAGGCCAATATATATTCTGACAGGGATAGGGCCAACCAGAATATACACCCTAAGGACCTGCACAACTCGATAGCCTACAATTTCGTATGCTGTAGTCAACATCGAACTCTAAATGCTAATAAATTCCTTAGCCTCATTCTTTATGCTTCCCAACGGATCATCATACATTTGACACGTGAAGGCGAGAATGGAGCAAAAATTCAGAGAGGTCAGTGTAACTTGAAGTTTTTATTTTTATTACCATTGTTTTGCCGTTTTACCACCGCATCCAGGCCGAGAGTAGGTAATTCCTAAAGCTGAAGCTCGGTCTTTCCACATAGGTCAGTAGAATAATTTTCTCCGTCAAGGAGGGTATGTTTTTGTCGTGTTTGTTATTGTGTGTGTCCGTTTGCCACCAATATAATGCACAAACGTATGGACGGACCGTTACGAAATTCAACTGTTTATCAGTTTCTTTTTTCTTGGTACCCTAAGTCAAAGTAATGAACGGATTTTCATGAAATTTGCACGAATTGTTATGACTGTTATAGAAAGTTGATGACCATAGTTTTTAAGCGATTTGTTCGTCCGTTTGATTGTCTCTATTTGATCTTAACGTTTGTCAGCAACAAGAACCAAAGAGTTATAAATGGATCTTTATGAAAGTTGCAGGAATTGCTAAAAATGTTAAGAGATGCAAACGAACTAAATTTAGTCATGATCGGGTCGTAAGTTTGTATGTGTGACTATATGTTTGTCAGGATATAACTGAGAAAGTTACGGTTGGAGCTTGAAGGAAATTACAGAAACTATTGTTGATGTCAAAAGGCACAAATGACCAAATTGATCCTGGCTTCAGGACAAATTTTATCTTTTAATTAGCATTGCATTACTTTGTGGAGGTCTATGCTCTCAGGGTGTTTAGTTTATCTGTGCTTTCCTGCAGGAAAGTCTTAGTTCCGTTGGGGTACAACCAGCCGGGAAATCAGGCACAAGCATCTCTAAGAAACGAGAGAGGAAAAGAGAAGAAGGCAGAAGAAAGTGACACTCGTGCGGAGAGCCCCTTACGTGACCCCCGCACACACATGGGAGCAGGTATTGGAACCCGTGAGATTGCTCGCTTACCACCATGAGTGGTCAACATCACAGAGCAGAAGGAGAAGAACTGAGGAGCTACCTGTTTTTACATACTAAATTTATCAGCAGGAAATGCGGCCACATGCAACGTCCCCTTGCCAAAAATCACTTAATTTATCCTTTTGGGAAGTGAGGCTCAAGATATTCTACAAGGAATAGGTTTCATCAGAATATCATCCCCTAAGGGAGCCCTCGATGCAAAAAAAAAACGAAACGTAGTTTTCTTCTATTAACAAAGTTTAAATACAACTCGTATGTATTACGTTACTACCTGTAAAGTTCAATTTTGAAACTTTAGGGGTATAATTTCCTTTTTTAATATTCCATAACTATAATGATGTTTCAGGTCGAAACTTGCTGGTCTGAGTTAAAACGTATCATCGAACTAACTTTCCTCAGACCACTGCAGAACGTTGAGCAGTGCGGCAGGAGGACGATGTCTCTATACGCGTACCGCGGCCACCATACGAACATACGCCTCTCCAGCTCGCACCCAAAGAATGAGTTAAATGGAGTGGAAAGAAGGCATGGAACTAAGAGTGAAGAGAAGTGTGTGTGGAGAGCAGGCCCTTGTGTGAAGAGGAAATGGATACCATGGGTGCTATAGCTGTAGAAAACAACTTGTGAGCTGAACAACAATAGTGGAAACACAGATCGTCATCTACACGATAGATATCAAATATGGGAGTGAATAGGAAATAAACAAACCGATCTTGAACAAATAACGGCTACAGGGGATATCACTCGCGAAAAAGTATAACATGAAGTACATCTTTGCAGAATATATTAAATTCTACATGGACAAGTTTAAATGCATGTGAAAACGACTCCTAAAAAGAGTAAGAAATAAATCACTTAATAAGATAAGTAGTGCGAGGATGGATTACTAAGTAACGTTAATGTAAATCTTTTAGAATTCTGTATTTTTATGAATTAATGAGTGAATAAGGTATAACCGGCAAAGGAGCATTTTCTCTGAGAATGTCAATAAAAAACAGACAGACGCTGTGTAACAATATGTTAAAGGCTAAAAAACCTAATGATCTCTAATATACCTAAAATCTTACTTTCCAAAACGCCAGAGCATTCCCTTCGTGATATGTCATTCGTGAAGTAACGTGGCCATCGATGCACTTACCTACACCTAATGTTGGTTATGACAGAGATTGCCATCGCATGCACTGGTAAAACATGCACAACTTTTTTGCTAGCGCTGCTTGTCCACACACTAACCTACCATCAATAAAAGCATATCGTGTTGCCTGCACTCCACGCCAGACTGGACGGGATGTATGGAAACTTGAAGATGGTGCTGTTTTTCTGCTTTCGTATCTATCGATTGACTTTGTGAATTTTGCATCGCTATAGGACAGCAATGAAAGAATGCTCCACATGTCCTGGAGGGCGGAACGAGCTCGCAAATATGCATCAGTGCACAGCTACTTGAACTAAAAAACTGAAGAGGACATCCTGAAAGCACAACCCAACATGGTTACTGAAATAGGACCTATGGGACCTGAGGGGAGACTCCCTTGTAGCAAAAAAACGCAACTGGAGGATGGGTACGTGGAATGGCGGATGGTGGGAGACATCGTCGCCAACAGATTATAGTTTTTCTTTTTCTTGTATCTTAGATGATATAGTTTAGTTAACGTATTGGTACGTAAAAATGAGATAATCTATGAATGAAACTGAGATGAATAATTAAGAAATGTTTGATATTATTATCAGGCTCTGGACTAAGCAGCAGGTACGCAGGCAACAGAGTGGCACTCAGGGAAAATTGAGGTTTCTTGAGGGAATGAAATTGTTGTAGAAGAGTGAAAAGGCGATGGTCAGTCGCGTATTTCTTTTAGTTGTCTATAACGACCCGCTTTACACAAACAGCTAGCTGTGCTATTCTTCCTGTAATTGTTCCATCTTTATGACTGAACAGATTTGAAATGTATATAAAATCTGGGGTTATTATTCTAAAAACGTTTTCTTAAAATAGTTACACCAATCACAACTGATTTAAATTACAAATAAAATAAAAATTGAAAAAAATTAAAAAAACTGAGTAAGCTACAAGAAGCTATAACGCCATAGATACCAATGCTTTTATAGAGAAAAATGCAACGCTGTCTTTAATAAAATTTATATGCTAATATCAGAAGCTACGCCCCCATTGGATACCGTCGGCGACTATTGTATATTATTCACAGAGTAGAGTACACCATGATATTAGCTGATCCATCTCCTTTAAAATCTCTGATAAGCGTCTTCGAAATACAACTAGGAGTCGGCAGCGTCTAGTTAAGTGTGTTTCACAATACGGTTTCTACTAGATCAGCTCCCTGTTAAATACAGATATTGCATGAAACTTTAGCTTGGATTGATTTATTATGCAAGTAGAACTACAACCGCTGACGACAGCCTGGTAATGAAGGAAGTGAAAATGTTGCGACATAAAGTAGCTCTTATAGTTATGCTAAAATTACCAATAAATGGAAGCACAATTGGTTGGAAGCACCACAGCGAAAGCACTATATAGTTGTTGGTGCAGCGAAGTCAACATAATATGGGGAGAAAATTTATTTGCAGAAGCAGAGTTATAGCGCTGCTATACACAATGAATAATCGTCTCTCATGACATATTGAACCGAAACATACACAGAAATTTATAATCAGACTTTATGATGATGACAGAAGCCGCCTATTAGGTTGTGTGAAACACTATGTTTTATGGTATTCAACTACTATTTTACGAAACAAATTTGTAAACGTCTGCAACAGCGGTTCCCTACCGCGGTGCACTCGCTTCCACCGGGGCCATATATGAGACGACTTAATTAGTAGGGTCATTCAACAATTAACTCAAGTAAATTTGTTGAGAAAATTAGTAAGAATATAATTCTCATTGGTTCTATGAGTTATTGACTTTGTAGGGGTGCGAGAACGTATTAAATGTTTTCTAGAGATGCCAGGCATAAAAAATTTTGGGAATTACTGGTCTACGAATCTTTGTGCTCCACAACGCTGATTAACTGGATTTTGGTAAGGTTTTAGTTAGAACTACATGTTTCAACGTGTCGTTGCCCAAAGAGCAGCATAAAATTCATCTCAAAAGAATATTTACTGAAAGTAAAATGATAAGCAGCTTTAGTTTGGTAAAAACATAATCAATACCGTGTTTTCTTTCATACAGTGGCAAAACAAATGGGAATGAGAAACGTATTCGTATATGGATAGTTCAGTCAAAGTGCAAATGGTCTTTGGTACTGTAGTAGTAGTATTACATTTTATTTAAAAAATATTACAGATTGTTCAGCACTATATGGTATGCAACACTGCAAGCAAATTTTCTTAAATTAGAATGCAAAAAAGTATCGCAGTATATAGTACTGAATTTTAATCTGCAAGCATCATTGCGAAATTTAGTAAAAAAATGTTAAAATTCTACATATACCAGTATCTGTTTAGCCCATACAGTGCTAATTGAAGACATTTCACGGAGTTACCACGGGAGTTCATATAGATTACTGCCTTTTAATTGTTAAGATATAACAAGTTGTAGGATGTCAACTTAATACAAATTTCAAATAAAAATAAAACATTAAGTTCAGTTTCACAAGTAAAAAGGAACAAATGTTTGAGATGAAATTCTATAATAAGAATAAACTACTAAATACTTTCATTCCCCTTTGGCACTCAATACTAAAAATATATATCTGTTAAGGTACTGAACTATCGAAAACTTTCGATTCAGTTTGACATGTAATAATCAAATATAATACTGAAAAGAGAAACTCATCGTTGCCACACCTGGGAAATTCACATGCACTGGTTATGCCTAGTGCTTTATTGAAACAAATGCACGGATGTACTCACGAGCCTTGTTGCGAGGTTCTCTTGGTCCATCAACAGTAATTTTTATCGCTTTACACAAGGTGGTCATCACAACAGGACTGGAGTTTACGATCACTGATAATGAAAAACACTTTCCTGTTGAGGAAGTAGATACACAAACGTTAATTAACTATTTATTGTCAATTTAAAAAGACATAGTGTTGCAAATGAAGAAAAGCGTATGCACTTGTGTGGCAAGATTAACCAGCACAGAACACCATGATAAAAAGTGAATGACAAGTTGCTGAAGAAGGTAGAGTAGAAGTATAAAAAAAGGAAGAAGGTAAGTGGGCTAAGCTAAGCTAAGATAATTAATGTAGTCTATCGGGAGAGCAATTCTCAATGTAGTGATAGGATGGACAAACAAAACCCTATTGCCCATCTCGTGTCATCTTGAGGGTCTACAAATAACGATACTAAGTAATATACAAATGCATTAAAAACACCTTGGTGCCAATGATAAATTAATACTATGAATCACATGGAATTATAGACAGCGAGATTATATTGTAAGTGGTTAAGTTAGTACAGAAACGTCAGATATTGATATTTTTGAGTGTCGAACATTGATGTAGATTTGTCTATCACAGTCACAGAAATAATTTAGCTAGAAACCATAAATAAGATCACCTGAGTATGGTATGAAACTTCGCTTCCAGCGGGATGCGCCCAAAAAAGCATGGTACGTGCTTGCTGGCCTTTAATGAAGCCTTAGTACACTGTTGTGCTCACATCGGTAATAAGTTAGGAGTAATATGAGATTTAAGTAAAATTTGTTGACACTGTGTTCCATCAATACACACAGAAAAATGGTTGTTTGTCATTAAGCAAAATTAGTTAACTGTAAGCTACCTAGTCGTTTGATTTTGCGTCAATGCACATTGTCGTTTGGGATTAACAACAGATGACCAAGAGCGTTCTGATGAACAACAGTGTCTTTTACGATTAATTGTTATTACTTTGTAGCTAAAATATTACGTTGTTAATGATGAGAAACCAGGTGTTTTTTATCGTAAAGAACATACTTTTCTGCGTGTACCTTATCAATAACTCTAGAGCCCTAGACTATAATTTAGCTTCGCGCAGGAATTTCACGGTTTAAAATGTCTATGAAATACGCTGGTCCTTGTATTATTGAAATACCCAAAGAAATTTGACACCCCGCAATATCGGATTATTCTAGTAACCTTTTATCGGCCGGCTAAATAAAGTTCTCGCGGGGATAAGACTATATAAAGTTTGATGCCCAGCAAAGGTGAAAGCGAAGTGTGCCTGAAAAAACAAGTAGTATACATTGTTATTCCTACGGGAAAACTAAAATTAAGTAACAAGGTGAAGGGTTAATATTACAGAACATGGAATGCAGTGACTCACCTCTTCCCGATCTTCCGATAAATCTTAAGTCGTTGAATTGAGCGACATTGTCCTTCACTGTCGCTGTGTTATTTCTTAATTCGCCGCTGAAATTATCGTCATTTCCAACCCGGATTGTCACAGTCGTACCATCCTGGAAAATATAAACGACTACAATAAACAAGTATGCCAAGCGCAGAGTTGTTCATAACTCATATAAAAATACAACAGATATATACGCAAAACAAAAAAGTGCAGGCTTTTATATCTACGAACGTACACGTTCTATTAAAAAGGAATAAAAATATGAAACACTTGCAAGCACAATAGTGAACGCACATTTATTAATTAGTATGTACGCAGAAGCTCAAAATGTAGTTTAAACTAAAGTGTACTATCACAAGGCATTATTCAAAATAAAAGCATTATCGTTAAGGTTACAAGCTGCCATTACCGATTCTCTGAAATAATTATAAGTATGAATTGATAAAACTAAATTTCATGAAGTGATGAACTAGGAAACGTAAACATAAATGTAAAATACCAATTTTCCCCTGCAAGCTCTGAAAGAAAATACGGATCGAACAAAACTAACTAAAGAGATACTGAAATATTGGTTTAAATTACCGTAGACTTCCAAATCCCAATCTAACCTTCTGTCAGGCTGAAGGGCTGTCGTATCGAGTACAATTCTATCATTCGCTCAGCAGCAACAAAGATTTTCAATCCGCCACAATGAGGCAAAATTTTGAATGCTTTAAAAAGTGTGATGGGCCTCTACGTGAGAGCTGGGTAGAATTTGTACATCTTTTAAGCGTAAATTCCATTGCCCAACGTACGGTCACGACTAAAATGAAACTTAGCCAATTAAATTGAGACACTACATGGTTCACTCGTTCTAGTTAAACAGAGTGCTCAAAGATTAAATTTTTCAGTATAAAGAAGGTTGAAGTTACAATACTAATTTTTCATACATTTAATCACGACAACACACGTCGACACGTATATACAAGTCATTTGCATTTTGCTTACTATAACTTTGTTCTTACGTGTAAGAATGAAGTTATAGGGAATGTTTTCACAAATACTTCTTAGCTACCAGACTAACTCTTTGGTACAATGTAAGATAAGCTTTGATTAAAAGGAAGGTAAAAACGTGTTAGCTACTGGAAATGCTCGCCGGCCAGCTTGCTATCTGTTACGGCTGAAAATTGACACTGAAAATTGTACCCGAAAAAGCCGTGCTTTGCGGCAGGGTGAAAGGAAGCCTTGTAATGCGAGATGTGATGAAATATTGTATGAGCTTTGGATACTAGATTTACATTGGAGTATACTTTTCGGTATAAGTGTTCAATTCTATCAGCAGTGTCATATTGAAGCATATGTAATTGGCTATATTTTCTATATATTGCTTCACTGGCAGTATATTCGATGCTGAACACGACCACTTCTATCAGAATATTACACAGAAATGAATGAAAAGCTCAAGATGAATTGGTGCCTTTAATTACTAATTAAGAAAGTGTTCTATACTTATATCAGCCAAATAAATACATAGCTCTTTCCCGCAAAACTACAAACGCCAGGCAAAGTGAGAGAAACGCAAAGTACATGTACATAAAAACGGATGTATCAAAGATTTCAGCCAGATGTTTTTTTAAACATTCTAGAAGTAGAGTCTTCGCAGACACCCACAGCCTGCAGCATTGTACAATCTCACTTTACAAAAGTACGAAAGATATTGAGCCACTGCTTACTATAGCTAGTGAGCAGAAATTTTACTCAGTCCGAACAGACGCTGCGAACACACACGATACTGTTGCGTATACATCCTCGCTTCGTATTGACGAGCAGTAATCGCTAATCGGTGCTGTAAATTTTTCGAGAGGAAAAATAAATTAAAACAGATCGATACAAGAGCTAATTAAGTACCTTTTGAGTTAACACAGTATAGCTAGACGATAAAGATTATGCGATAAGTTTGTTGAGAATGAAGACCTAGTCAGCGAATAATAGTTTTATTTTCTGTTGAGATCTGTCATATTATTGCCGTAGAACTGTAATTTCATGTGCTAGAGTTCTTTCACATGGCAAGTGCAGCCCTTTTAGAATTTTCGAAAGCTGCGGAACATGATACGAGATTTTTGCGTCTATATATGGGGCGGCTAATTGAAATCCTTTCGAGATTGCGCATACACACTCATGCAATTTTGAGAATGAAGTTTGAATGGTTCTCTAGCTAGAGGGGAATTTTTCTACTTGATTCTGGCTTCTTTATTGTCCACATATTAAACATCCGCACTACCTATTTCAAGTCGGGTTGAACGGTACTTTTAGTCAATTATACAGGGATAACCATGGATCTAACTCTATCCAAACGAGTAGAAATCTGTGGATAAAATCTCAAATCAGCTTCTAGGGTGGCTAAAAATTCTGTCACGGTAAAGTCATATATAGAAGTGTATATCTAAAATTCTGCAGGAAAAAAGGAACGTATAAGTTCAGCATACCGTACGTGACTTGATTAAGTGCAAATACTTTGTAATATTTTGTTAAAGAACGCCAGGGAGCATTACTTTATTTAAAAGGAGATTTTGTCAGAAGTTACAGTTTTGTCTACATAGTACAATAACAGAAAGCATCAGAGATATATATTAATCAGCGTCAATGACAATGGTAATAAAAATCATAGGAGAAACGTTCTATTAATAGAAGTACGAACGGTCTATGCATGCGTTGCTGCTTAACGTTATTGAATATCATGACTCACTTAATTCTACCAAGGACATGTCATGATAAGTAATAATACGGAAAGTTGACCCGTCTTCTTGTAGATTATAATTCTGAAGCTCGTCAAGAGAAAGCGCCTCAGTATCAGTGAGAGCTTCACGTAAGTTTCTCACCTTAACGTCGTCGAAGATTATGACTCTAAAGTTGGTCGGGAGAGACTTGTTGCTCCGCCAGTGAGAAGGTATGGTGGTACAGTATATATTTGGTGATTCGGTGGCAACAAGATCACCAAGGTGATTCATGTCGTACAGTGTGTGCGCGTAGCTTTGATTGATCTCCGAGTGATGATTGCTGACCGTCATGGTGAGAAGATAAGTGCACGTAACTTTACTTACAACGAATGACAGGTGGGAACCGTCATCTGCTACTTTGAAGTGGCCACCGTTATAATTTCTTTTTGTCTGTTCAAGCGAAAATGAGTTAAACTTTGCACTTTGTGTTTCAATAGGAAAGTAATCAATTCATCACAATAAAGTTGCAACAACAAAATATAATTTCCAACAGAAACCAGTTCAGAATATTGTTAGAAAAAGAAAACTCTTTCCGCATCAAAATGTAATAAAGTTCTTTAAATTTGAAGTAGTATCATTCAATAAAAACACTTTGATAAATTTAGTATCAATGTAAATTTTAGGAACACCATAAATAAATCAGAAATAACGGTCGTTGCACTGCCTGAAACTTAACGGCATGAGCGCGTGTACCGCATATTAAAACGGTAGAGAAAGTTTTAACAGCTAACGTTCATTTTTCAAATGAAAACAACACTTATTCGGTCCAATGAGCTACACAAATTTTGTAAGCCTTTAATAAATTTAATGAAACACAATTCACGATGATGCGAAGGTTTCTCTGAAAGAAAAAAGTGACTGCAGTGAAAAACTGACCATAACATTTGGTAAGAGTTTGGATTGCGTAGAAAATACCCTCTGTGATGAAAACAATATACTAATGCTTGTGGCTTTGCGCACATGCAGTGTGCTATTAAATGTAAATAATAGCAGGAAAAATACAAATCAAGATTTGATGGAAAGTTCAATCTGAGTTTGTAGCCTTAAAATTATGCAGAACATATGAAGCTTCGTCGTTATATGTTTAGGAATTATATATACATTGACTAGTTGTGACTCAAGTTTCCTAAGCTATAACAACTGTAAGATGCGTCGAGCAAGTGCCATGAAAACAAGGAACTTCTAGATCGATATACTGTAACACCAAGAAGTAAAAACCGTAATATAGAAATAGAATAGGAAGGCAAGTGTGCAGTCAAGAAGAAATTGGAAGAAATATCCAGCAGTCTCAGCTATGGGTTGATCGAAAAACGCTGCTGCTCTACATTGTCCCTATATATATCTGGCGACTGCAAGAAACTATAAAGTAAGTTAAGCAAGCTAAGTGATTAAATCTTTCTAGAGTTCCTGGAACGCGACTCCTTATAGTATAATTTTGATGAAATCTCTCGATCCAGGCACGCTGATCTAAGGTAACTACTGAATGAAACAAACACTATGAACAGAACCAGTTATTCTGCAGCTGCCATGAACAAATCATTTGGAAAAACATAATAAAAAATAGTTGATCAATCTCAAATACATAAAATCAGCGAAAAAAAATTTATAGATTGAACAACTGACATAGGAGAATCAAATCTGGATCTATATAGGCATATTTTACCAGTTATTAAAAGAACCCAACAGCACTTCGTGAAGTAATTTAATTACAGTGATAGGCAAAGCACGAGGTGAAAAATTTTCAGGGTGAATGCAAATAAAAATAATTTGAATACCTAAAATAATGGGAATTAAGTGCCACATCTTGCAAGCCATTTATGGAATAAGTTTCTTGGTGCATGCATATATAAAAGAAGATTTCTGTTTCAGGGTTCAAACAGAAATTCGTGGTCAATATTAATCGCTCCGCAGAAAATAAATTCTAGTGATGAGATCTAAACTTAGGTGGTGAAACTGATTTTAGTTTTATAAAATTGTTTCTGTAAAAAGGTGGGAGCACGTTTATCAGAAACCAGCGCAGAAAGTCTTTTTACGAAAACCAAAACTACTTAATTGTCTTCAGCCACTACAGGTCCATTTGAGAATGCAATTTAGCTAGAAGGATATTCCTCTTTTTATAGCTAAATTACAATCTCTAATAGATCTCTAGTGGCTGTAGAGTGTAGACAATTCAGTAATTTTTGTTTAAATTGCCATATGTAGTTCGAAAAATGAATGTTATCACGGTTCTTAACATATCTGCCGCAGAAAAACAAGAACGAATGTAATAGACACTTTAAACATATTTGGACTGCATATGCATCAAGTAAACACAAAGTTATCCAATGTTAGTGGGGATGGCTTGTGCACTTGCTTTATTGAAAGTATTGCGTGTCTTGGTTATCCTTGTCGCTTTTTATATTCACAGTCATGCGGCTTATTTGTTTTAATTCACTGTTTTCAAGAGCAATAATGTTATTCACAGCTGGTGTTTTTATAATTAAATTATAACACAGTTTAGATTTCGCCGTTCAGCACTGTGATACACAATCTATACTCATCAGCCACATTTTTTTTCTTTTCTAAATGATCTGAAAAGCTGCATCCAAAATCCCCCACCGTTTCCATCCGATGCTGGTTGAATGTCAAATAAACTGTACACTGGTCTCCCCACTTCCACTCTACAACACTTACAAAGTGTAACTGAAGCCGAAACAGACGTGAGGACAAGAAGCCTAGAGGGTTTCCCAAGCGGCTCCGCCTCTTCAGGGTCTGGCCAATGGTAAACCAACGCCGCAAACCTGTAGATCCCGCCTTGGTTACCGCGTAGGTCGGAGCTTGTGTGCCGGTGTTACCACACACTGCCTTTGCTATGCCCTGACTTGGCTGTCGGGGCCGTTGATTTGAATAGGGTATATTGAGCAGGCTTACGGTATTACCGAAGAAACGCAAGTAGAATTGTTCGCTTTCATTTTCGTTCACTCTTGTCTCCTGAGACACACTGGAGAGGTGATAGAGATGATTGAAAATTTGATAATAAAATTGCTGTCGCTCAAAACGCAATGTAGTGTCTGCGGGACCACCGTTGGAGTTGATGATAATATAGGCGAAGTCGATTGCCGTTCATTTTTGGTAACTCTGTAATTCATACATAGCAAAAGAGGCTACGCAAAAAAAGTCTACTCTACAGGAAATATAGATGAGATCTAGGAACTTGCCTATTGTAGCTTGCGTTCTTTTTCGGGTTGTCCTACAGCTAGTATTATTATTAGTAGTAGTAGTATGAATTAGTTCCAGCCTCGTTGTGCACTACAAGCATGCCCCGCTGACGAAAAGGACAAAGAATAATGGGACATGTTGCACGGCAAGTACAGTTATGATGGAATGGACACGAGGGGAAAGAAAACGAAGTTAGAGTAGCAAAAAAAAAAGAGCATTATCAAGAGCGTAAAAATAGAAAAAAAAGTATCTGGTTGCTTGCTGTAAAAAGTGGTAATGAGTGTTAACAAGAAGCTTGTTGAACAGGCAACAGCAAATTCTGCAATAAATACAAGCCCAAGCTTAAATTCGTTCTAAGAAATCTATTATCAATTATGCTAAACAGGAAATTTGAAACTCAAGTGAAAACTTGATGAGACATGGGCCCGAATGTATAAACAAAGAATATTCTATTGTGTACTCTTTTAGAGATGAAAATTCTTCAGCCGTATGCATAGAAATGGTTATAATTCCTCCAACGAATATTATACGAAGAACATTTTCCAAGATTTTAGCAAATGCAGCGTATGTATAAAATAGAAAATTCATATAAAGTGAAGAAAATGATTCAAATTTTAAAGACATCTCTTCAGTTGACTGCGCAGTTCAGAATGGTAGTTATATTTCTTTCGTTTGTTTATCCCATATATGTACGTACATATAATGACAGCATTTATGAATGTTAGAAAAACTGAAGCATATATATCCCTCGTCGCTAAGACAATGTCCATGACTATAAACCTATTTTCCGATTTGAATTTAATCATATGAATTAGATTGCAGAAAACCTGCTAGTATCGAGGATGCATGGTGAGACCGATAGTTAAGAGGAGTATAATATTACGAACAAAACTACAACTTGAAGCATTCCTATAAGATATATACGGCCGATCCAGGGTTTCAAATCAGAGTTGTTGAAGACTTGGTAATGGATCAAACTTCGGTCTGCCTCTCGATTCATTACATCACTGAGAAACATGAACAATTTGCTGGAAACTGGATCAAATTTCCTCAAATACTGGAAGAGAAAGAAACTCTTCTTCGTTATATGGACTGAAAAATATTCATTTCCCCAAGCCATCGAGGATATTGATTTCGCACATATATAAGGACCACAAAGCTGGCCATCGCTTGCCCCCCCCCCACAAATTTGTTAATAGAAAGGGAGCGCATTCATTAAATGCGCAGGCTATACTTGTGACCCGAAAGAGTGCTATACAAGTGCTTGCGCTACAATTGGGCTGGCAGTGTTCATGATTCACTGATACCCAGATCTTCAGATATTTCAGAGATCACGCAGTTAACTGCAGTGGAAGTGACTACTTTTCGGTGAGCTGCAGTAGATATCCAGTAACGCCGTGGCTAATGGTACCTTTCAGAAACAGGAAGGAACTTCAACGCAAACATTGGACTAAATATGGAGAAAGTATTGCCAAATCAATAGTGTTTTTTAAGGTAATAGTTACTGTTTACCTACAATTAGGGAATTTCTATTTATGGTCATTTAATAGAAAGAACGCTAAAATATGAAACACTAATCATCTTTTTTTGCTCTCTCTCACGAAGAATATATAGATATATATTTTGCTCTCTATTTCATGAAGAAAAATAGAAAATTGTTATTCATATTACTGTTAAAGAATATTCTATTTTCTACAAAGGATTTGTTTTTTTTTCTGTTTTTGGAAGAAGATAGAATACTCTTTGTTTATACATTCGGGGCATGGTTCTTTAAAAGACTAACGATACTAAATAACTTTACCCCAACATGATCTAAACTGTGAGAAAACATTATTAGAAAAAACAGTGGCTATTATTTGCAAGCTCTAAATCTTGTAGGCACAGAGTGCTAGCCTACATCAACAGCATCAAGTGGTAGACCAGAATTCCAGAATTATAAAGTTATGCGAGTTTTAGTAAAGAAAAAGCAACCATAATTAATACATTAAGCAATGGCGTAGCGCAGTGGCATCCAGAGTATACATGCAGAAGAATAGCAATTAACGCAGACTTGTGTTTATATACTCCTTAATTAATGACATCAACTGAATGTGCGAAACATTGTATGCTTAAAATGTCAATGCTATCCCAGTAACGTTATAGGAGTATATACATATTCTTAGTTGTAAAGCATGCCAGCGAATGATATAAGACTTCCATGGGGAGTGGGTTAATTTTGCTGTGGCACATTTAAAATTAAACGGTGTTTATTGTTTACTAATTCCCGATAATTCTTAAATTCCCTAAAAACTATTTCCACAGTCATGACCTAAAGAAGTTAAGAATTTGCTAATACTTGAATCTAAAATTGATTTACCCGTCTTCAAGTCAAAAAATAAATAAAAATTATAAACGAATTAATAAACAAAGAGAAACTCGTCGCAAACCATTATGTGATCTGACTACTAAAAAGCAAAACAATTCAAACAGTAAAAAAGTACCTTCTATAGCTATAAAATAGCAGCAATATGTGGTTCAGGGTTCAGGCTGAATTGAGCAATTGCTAGGGAATGCAGTGACTCCAGAATCGATTGAGGCAAGTGCAATTATGCATTTCCTATGAGTGGATCACGCATGCGTGGAAGGCTGTGGCGTAGATTGACAGAAAAATTTGAAGATGATAAATCGGTTGCTTGTGACTTTGCATGAGGGTTGTGTTGTTGTACTATTATTATTATATATTTTGTTTTACCTCCGTTGCCGCAACTCAGGCGTTTCAACAGAGAAACTACTAGTGCAGTTCAAATACCGCATAATGGGTAGGTGTGGTGGCCACGTGCGCTACTATACGGGCAGGGAAACGAGGCGAAAAGTATTGTAGGAGACACTCAAGTGGTCGGCCACTTTTCGTCCTTCCACACGAGAGACACTGGAGATGTCCCGCGCACCAGGTTGGCTATCTCGATCGACAGCCCACCTCACGGGACAGAAAGAGGAAAGTAGAGAACCTACCTAACTTTACAAAACTAACCTCGTCAGCAGGAACTGCGGCAATCTGCAACATCTCCTGCGGATAAGGCACTCGGGAACCTCGGGTGCGTGATGCCCAAATATATTGTGGCAGGGATAGGGCCCGCCAGAATATACCCCTGAAGGCTGTGTTGTTGGAGGAACAGAAATTTTGATTATCTGTAAATTCCTCCTGATAGAGCAACAGTGTTTTCATTAAGCTTCAGCTAGTAATGATACCGCTTAAGTGTTTCTGACTATTTTGATTTTTTTTTGTCTCTGTGATGCTTAACATGTCAATTGCCGAAGCAGGTGGACGTGGAATTCAGGACACAAACTGTTATACCAAAAAGTGTTCGAAAATTGTGCCTACAACCGTTATGAAGCAAAGAGTTACGGTGACTGACAGTGCCAAGATCTACTGTATGTTAGAGACGCAGAATTAGCGCGAGTACTCGCACAATATACTAACGTTAGCTGAACCAGAATGCATTGGCTGCATGGTGCAGATAAAATGACAAGATTTGCTGCAAAGAGATTGCTTTTATCTGAAACAATAAAGTGCCAACAACTAAGCATAATTATTGAGGAGGAACTATAACGTTCTAAGGTGTTTTCTCTTCGAGCAAGATAGGAAAATTAATTCCGTGCAAAACAGAAGATCCCTATAGCTGGTCGACGCTGCGGCAATTGAACCGCCACTGTCGCGTGCGGTTACCAGGAGACAATCTTTTAAAATACACGAAGCTCAGGCCGAGCATGATGCCTAGCTCAGTGAAATTATAAAGACTCCTCCCTGCATGCCAACGGATCTCAAGCTGAGAGTATAACAAATTTTTAAAACAATTTATTGCTAATCTACTTATGTACCTGAACATTTGCTGGATTCACATTTAAGAAGAATACCAGATGAACCGCAGGTCAGCGGTTACGTGCACTGTGGAGATAATTCGCTGCTGGCTCTCTCTTTGGTCGCGACTGCGGCGCCGCAGAAGACGCCCAGCAGAGTGACTCCACACACTTGGGGTGATGTGAAGAACGTCACCTGGACTTCTTCCGAAGACCCTCAAGGTACTCAAGGTAGGTACAGCGAAAAACGGGCTGAGTGTATGGATTGCTGTGGTAAAAGTGAGTACTCTAACTTACCTTGCGTTGCTAAACTTTCATGAACGATAAATTTGCTAGTATTCATAATCATTGCATGAGTACGGTACTCATGCAGCTACTATTAAATGAAAGTACAATAATTTCTTCTAACCATTCAAAGCTTAGGCTCAGTATGAATGACGTAAGCTACCTAATTAACCATGGTCAGCCGCTGCGCCCAAATTAAGTAGTACAAAAATCCTACGCGTATATAGGAGCGTTTCGATTCGTCAATCATCGCAGCTTTGGATATCTTAATTATGCCCAGTGAGGAGACACTTATTTAAAGTCATAGAAGTTATGGGATCGTAGTTGTTTTATCCAACGGAAAGTTCATACCGAGTTATACATTGGGCAACTTGTTCACTTCGATTCCTGTTATTGACGAGATTTCATTGTTCCGCTACTGGTTTCGTTCCTGAATTGCAAGGAATGAAGAGTGAAAACATTAGTGCGTGCAGCAGGGATCCGAACGCGAAGGGATAAACCATACGAGAGGAAGCTTCCATACTGCACCGTGCATGGGGGCAACTGCTAAGGCTGGAAAGAAGAGGAAGAGCAGAGTAATATATAATGCAGAGTAATATAATTAAGACTGCGTGGTGATGGAAGGAAGAAAAGTGGGCACGAAAGAAAGGTACCCAAATGGCCGAACGATGAATATGGCAACCAATAAGATCCCTCGTGGCTGTAACTAACTCTCCATAACAGATGATGGGTCGTTTGACGATTAAAAAATCCAATAAATTGATATATATATGGAAGACGGATATACACTCCTGATCATAAGTTTAACACAGTTGAGTTATAGTTAGAGCTATAAGCCTACGCTTCCGCATGAAAACGATTTACAGAGGAAAGAACTAGGGACATAGGGTATGGCAGTAGAAACGGGAACCCATGCACGGATGTGTTCCCTCTAGAGATCAACGCGCATGGGAACAGCAAATCGGGAAAGAAGAGGAAAAACAATGGAAAGCAAGATTAGTAAGAGTATGAAATCAGAATGACGCTTAGTAGGCACGAAAGACGTTCAGAAGGTCTAGCTTAGGGCTAAGGTAATAAACCCCTTGAAAACACTGCTACCCATAACATAGGATGGGCGAACCTAACTAACCTAATCCTATGGCCCATCCTATGCCTCTTCAGGGGTTAAGAAAAGTTGAACTTTAAAAAATTATTATTTTCCCCATAAGAATGTTTCTAACTACAGCTTATTCATTGGTAAAGAGAAAGAATGAAAGAGACAACTTCTATCGAATCAATTTACTTAGAAAATCACATTTTAAATAATTAAGGCGCGTATCAGCTGATCAAAAAATTTAAACCTGGTCGTACAAAATCTAAGTGTAAGGAAATTCAGAAATTCGCCTCAGAAGTTGTCGATCACTAGCTGGGCAAAGGTAGTATTATATATGCTGAAGCCAAGAAACTGTCTTCTTTTGGACGTGATCAGATCGTTGATCTGCCCGAGCAAGATTTGTCACAGCGTGCAATCGCAGCTGAGGTTAAACCACATGTAGCAAGAATAGGATATAATTTTTTGTACTGTGGTTTAAATGGAGCACAACCGTAGCTTGTAGCCGCCTGAGAGACGATGACGGCAATGTAGCAGCGAAATTTAAGGATAGAAAAAAAGCACAAGCAAAGAGTAGGATAATCTGTATAGGGTGGTTCGCCAAGATAGGGGACGATCTTTGAAACAGATTAAAGTACTCACAGATGACGATTACAGTCCAATAATCATTACGTGACACAGAAGGTACAGGCGTTAAAAAAAAGCGTCTACAAGGGTTTCGAGTGCTTGCTCGCCGCAAAGCAGACTGTTTAGAGTTTGCTACCGAGCACCAAACATGGGGAGTCGAAAAGTGGAAGAAACTTTTGTTTCTGATCAGAAAAAAATTAGCCCATAGGGTTCCTGTGGCTTCCAACGTTACTGGCACGACAAAGAGTTGCCTCCTGAAACGTTTTCTACGCGGCACATTAGTGGAGGTTCCGTTTTGGTGTAGGGTGCATTTTCCTTTACAGATGCAGTGTTACTTCAGGTTACGCGCGGATAGTGAACAGCAGCAGGAAATGCCATGGGAACTCGATGGGCTTGTAATTTATGTACAAGTCTCACCTCCCAAGGGCTAGAGCAACCGTTACTTGTTGCTTAATGGCCACTTTCCTTGAGAATTTGACCTGCAACGGTACCTAACTTGCTGCATTGACCGCAATTCCCNGGGCATGCAATATTTGTCTGCAGGATCAAACGCCATCACTATATATTTCCTCCATGCGGTCAGAGAGGGTGGTGTTCAAACTCCGCCCTCTTGGAGGCAGCTCAACAATAACAACAGCAGCTGGTTATCCTGCAGAGAACATTTCATTAGATGAAATGCCCTCGTTTGTGTAGTGATTGCGAATGTTCTTCCAAAAGGATGACAGAGCAATCCACAATGCTTGCCTGACCAAAACTTTCTATGAGGAAATTTTGTCCTTACGTCACCCAGCCTGTTCTCCAGATTTGAATCCGATAGAGAACACTTGGGCCTTGGGGATAGCTGGTGAGGAATGTCTACAGAAATGAGCGACAATTTCACGCAGTAAATAATATGCGTAGCGTCATCTTCACCGCTTGGAGTAATCTTCCCCTAACCCTTTTCAAATCCTTTCATTTCAAACGTTCCAATAAAATTTTCTGGTATTAACTGCTGAGGAGGCATAACTCAATAAGTACCAAGTACTTTATTTTCATTTTTGTTGTAACTAGGTCTTCAGCTTTTAGAGTTACTGGTCTTAACATTCTGATCAGCAATAGTAAGCCTTCAGAGTATGATTTTTTTTGACTAAACTGATATTAGGCAGATTTTGTCTGTCGTATTCTTTTTATCTTTACTAATGAGGAAACGAGTTAGAAATTGTTCAGTTCTATTTTAGTAAAATGGTATTTGTTGCATTTTTTCAACTCGTCTTATATTTATGATGAGCATTTTATGATTAACATAATTTCATGGTAAACAGTTTAAATAAAAACTTCGCATTCTAGAAATACGTAAGTTTCAAGTTAATTTTAAAGAGAATATTAGACCCTTTCGAAGCAATGCAATAGTTCTGATGACCTTTTCCCTTGCTGCACGCAGTCACTAGTGCTAACATTCCCACACTATAGTAGAATAATAATTCAATGCATAACGTGCGTTGAGAACAACGTTGAAATGACCAATGAAAAAACAAGAACAAAGTAGGGAGTGCTTACGGTGCATCGTTGCAATTCATTTATTATAGAGCCGTAATCATCTACAGTAACAGATCTGCTACGATGCGGTTAGTTCATGACGTCACCAATATTGTTGAGTCAGTTACCTGCGACTAACGAGTCTGGATGCTAAAGAAGAGAATTCTGGGAGATATCCATGTAATAGATTTTTGGCTAAACTGAGAAAAATTGAATTAAGCAATTCTGATGAACGTTATGTTGTGGCCATTGTCCTTCATAGACAAAAAAATAAAAANAGTCAGTTATCTGCGACTAACGAGTCTGGATGCTAAAGAAGAGAATTCTGGGAGATATCCATGTAATAGATTTTTGGCTAAACTGAGAAAAATTGAATTAAGCAATTCTGATGAACGTTATGTTGTGGCCATTGTCCTTCACAGACAAAAATAAAAATTTACCGTGATACCATTCCTCTAACGAAGCTAACACTGTATAGTCTATCTATACAGGGTGTTGCAAAATTCTTGGTACAAACTTAATTCGGCTACTTGTAGAAAATATCAACATAAATACTTTCAATCAATAAAAAAATTAAAAAAACGCTTATTTTTTGAGATAGTGGGCCTAGAAAATAAAAAAAAAACGCTACAGCAGTACGAGGATAAATTTGCAACCGACAGAACAAGGGCAATTGGGAGAATTAGAATTAACACATTTGCTTTGGTCTCAAGACGAAGGAGCTTCGGGCATATTATGCTCTGAATGTGAGACGTTTCCTCGACCTTCAATTTCCAAATCGTTGGCTTGATCGTAATGGTGCTGTGTCATGGCTACCAAGATCACCTGATCTGTCTCCGCTAGATTTTTTCTCGTTAGGGCATATTTTTTCATTTTATGACACACCAATCGAGTCGGAAGAAGACCTTGTTGCTCGAATTGCAGTTGCTGCTGGAGATATCGCTGAGATCCATAGAATCTATTTTGAACAATTACTGTAATGAGATCTTTGCTAGTAAAAACTATCGCTTGTTATTGAGCAGTAGTAGTAGAAATTTTTCTAGCGCTTCAGTGGCACACTGCCTACATCGCGCCGAACTATTCTTGTGTTTAACCACAGGCTCGTGCGCCGACTAGGGCACGTTTTGAATTATCAATGATTTTTGTTTCGGCTTTTCTGCCGGTAGGTCTCAGAGTGGTCAGTGCGCTACTGACAGGAAAAAAGGCGCAAGTTGAGCATTTCCAACCCCCGGGCGCGGCTGAACGCTTTTGCTCAGCTAGGCCGCACAGGAGAATGAAACGAAATACAAGAAGGTAGAAGTCTAGCGTTAATAGGTCAGCCACCTCGATCGGCAGCCCACTTCCTGAAACAGAAGGGGAAGTATTAAGAGCCTACCTAACTTTACAAAACTAACCTCGTCAGCAGGAACTGCGGCCAGATGCAGCATCTCCTGCGGAGAAGGCACTCGGGACCCTTGGGTGCGTTTTGCCCAAACATATTGTGGCAGGGAAAGGGCCCGCCAAAATATGCCTCCGAGGGCGCTTGTTATCACCTCCGCCAAGGAGGTTATGTTTTCGTCGTGTTTGACTGTCTTTTTTTGTTTGTCTGTCACCAAGATAACTCAAAAAGTTATGAACCGATTTCGATGAAATTTACAGGGATTGTTAGGTATGTTAGGAGGAACAGATGATTAACTTTTGGTAAAAATATGTCTATCCGTTTGTTTGTTTGTCGGCCTCATTTTTCTCGATGCCATAACTCAAAAAGTTGTCGATAGATTTTGATGAAATTAACATGAGTTGTTAGGCATATAACAAAGAGTATATGACCAAATTTTGGTAATGATCCGTTTGTTCGTTCGTTCGTTACTGTTTTTAATTTTATGCTTGTTAGCACAATAACTCGAAAAAGAATTAATGGATCTTAATGAAATTTTTAGAACGGTTGTTAGTAATGTTAAAAGACATAAATGATCAAATTTTGGTGCAGATCGGTTTGTTCGTTTGTATGTTTGACTTATGTTTCTCATAATGTTTGTTAACACTCTAACTCAAAAAGTCATGAACGGATCTTCAATAAAATTGAACAAGCTGTAATTAATATAAGAAGGCACAAATGATTAGATTTTGGAGTTATAATACAAAGAAAATTATGGTTTCAGAACCAATTTGAATTTTTTGCTACCGTTGCCTCACTTGACGGAGGTATGCGCTCTCAGAGTGCTTTAGTTGAGTATTAGAACTATCCTCATGTGTAATAATGAGCAGAGTGCATGTAGGTAACTAATAATCAGCGTTCATTAGTTCATTATTTACTTGATTATCTCACAAATTAAGCATTTTTTATGTTAAAGTGTTTATATTGATATTTTCTAGTAGTGGCCGAAGTTTGTATAAAAAATTTTGCAACACTCTGTATATGGCCCAACCCAAAACCTATAACAATAATAATAATTTTTTATTAAGAACACAATACGTTCAGAAATACGCCTGCAAGTACACAGTACACATAATTATGGAAATAGAAATAGGGTCTAGTCACATGAAGAGGAGGCCACGCACAGGGAAAATAAGTACAAGAATACTGCGCACACTCATCCTATATCTGCAGATGACTTTAGCACTAAACAGCTTGTACTCACATAAAAATAAAAAACAACGAGTCTACTGAGAAACCATCATATTCAGATTAGCAAATATTGCGCTGTCCGAAACAAAATAATGATGTTGCGTATTGCATGGGTTATGCAACAATTCTATATTTCCTGGAAATTCTTCATGCGTTAACGAAGGGAGATAATTAAATATGCCACGACATACCTAACGGGAATCCATGGGCGGAGGATCACCGTGGACGGAAGCAGTAATGCGGAAAAGATGAAGGAAACAAAACGTTGGTGAAAGTAATGGCAAGAAATAGGCTTGTGAAGAGATTTTCCTTAAACACAAGTGCATAACTTAACGTCGCGTCGAGAGTCCCAGGGCTTGCGACTTCCGACAACAGGGTGGATGAACTTATTAACTAACGTGATCTATAAACATTTACATTGTACTATTATTAAATTCTTGGTTTGAGCCTCATATACCCGCAGCGTAGGTTGTGTTTCAAAGCGAGGAAGAAAGAATTAAGAAACGTAAAGAGTGCCGAGAGAAACGTGGAACCCATACAAGAGTCAACGAGGGCATGGGAACAGCAAGTCGGGAACGCAGAGGAATAGCAGATGAGAGAAAAAAGGGAAAATAAAAATGGAAAGAGGCAAAGGGGGCCCGAAAGATAGCCGTCCAGAAGCCCTGATTGAGGCTAAGGTAAAACTTTAGTGTTCCTCTTAGGTAACTGCTCCTCATAACATGATATTATAATGGGCGAACTTGTAACTAACCTAACCCTATGGCTCATGTTAGGCCCCTGGAGGGGCTGAACTGTAGGGATTCTGAAGAAAATGTTCGTGAAACTGAAGCACAATTCTACACTAAGTGAATTTGGAGGTTACGCTCCAGTTTGTGAAATTTTGAGGCTCACGAACAGTTCCATGAGTAAAATGCTCTATAAACATCCAGCAAACAAAATCTGTTTACAGTGCGCAACTGAGCAAAGCGAACAATGAGCTCAGCTCCGCTGCCAATTACTTTTCCTCAAAAAACGTCAGATAGTTGCAGCCAACACGGCCAAAGCCTTGTAGTTTGCGCAAGATAAGGAACCAGTAAAGTAAACTAGAACAACTGTTAGAGTCTACCTGCTGCCCGACGGGGGCCGCATCATGCTCTGTGTGTAGGGGAGAGGCAAGTGTTTTTGACCACTGCAACAGTGGATCAAACTTTGAAGTCAGGATGCCATACAGCAATTGAGCTTCTGTTCTTAATTTTTTTAAAGTTAATGATGTGATGAAAAATAGGTCAGAAACTAGTGATGAAACATTGCAAAGGAAACATGTGCTTATAGCTCACATAGAAATAATAAAATACGAAATATCATACGAGAACTACAGTGGTCTCTGAGACAGACACAGCCATGTCGTAAACAAGGCTTTTTACGTATATAGACAGTAACAGTTTTCCCAATTTACACTATTACGAATGAAAAAACAGACAATCAGTAAATAACCGATATCATTGGTGATGGCTTTCGTACTGTGTCCAAGTTCCAAGTACTTTGAATTATTGGGAGAAAATTGTTATCTTACCTACTATATATATACATGAGAAATATTTGAAGTTACGTTTTGTTAGGTAAATCGTAAAGACATTGGTGCAAGTAGGCATGGGCAGAGCCGCGCTGTGAGGAGCCTACACGTAAAAAGGCAAACTGAAATTGATAAGACAGAAGAAATGAGCGGACAGTGAAGAGAGATAATTGATTTAGAGAAAGTGAACTCGAAACTCGAGGAAAGATGGCCCTGCAGTAAAATAATTTATTCCGATCTCTGTGGGCGCGACCCCCTATACACCTGCAACACAGAATTTGTTAACGGAACCCAAAGGGCCATGACCGAAGCAAGCTCATGAAATACTGTACTTAAGGAGTGTACTATGCAATAACTTTGCATCGCTTGAGAGGTGTAAAATAAATCTTGTAAAATAATTTACCTTATATTAATATTATATAGGTTAGTTTACGCTTCAATAAACCATCACAAGTTTGATGTTGTATGAGAGGGAAAGAAAGATATCTAGAGTAGCATGAAAAAATAAAACTAGGAACACATGTACGAGGGTGTTCCCAGACAAAATAAACGCTCATGGACACAGTAATTCGGGAAGAAAAGGAAAAACAGAGAAAAAAATCATCAGTAGGAGCATGGATATGCAAACAAGCAATGTGGGCATTGAATAAATAGGTTTTGAAGGCCTAGCTATAATTAATGGCTAAGGTAACCTACAGCTTCCTCCTGGGGTCGCAGTTTCCCCATTTCATAGGATGGATGAACCTAACTAACGTAACTAGCCCATCTTATGCCCCAAGGAGTATATGCTGCATGAAGCAAAATATTCATCGTACTAATGAAAGTACAATATATATATATATATATACTAGTGGCCCGTGCCGTCATTATAGATGACGGCAAAAAAATTAACACTTCACCAAAACCCCCGCCGTCTTTTGGGCTTCCTCATTCTTCCCCTATCTAATACTGAAGAAAAAGATTCCAAGGTA
>LQNS02278182.1:5436799-5458716 GCA_001587735.2 Parhyale hawaiensis
AAGGAGTAATAGATGGCGGTCATACAAACAAAATAAAGAAGGAAGGAAGACAAGCAGTGGTAAGAATTGGCACACTGGGCTCAGCACATTGCGCCGGCACCGTCCGAAGTCAGAAGTCGGCAATCCATAATTCACAAACGTAAACAAGTTCACCAGCTAAGCCGTCGAAATAAGGAGCCGCCTGAATGTAGATGTTCTTAGGCTGGAGGTGAGGAGTAAAATGAACCTCTTGTTACCGCTACCAGACACACGACCTCGAATGCGAACACCTCCCTTTGGCTGCATTCAGCAGAGGACATGACGACCCAAGACAAAATAGGAACACCAGAGCCGTCCGTATATTGGAAATTTCCAACAAAGCTATTACGATGCTTCGTTTTTGATGCCGTGCCAAGGCAGTAAGGGCGCATCCTAAATTCTTTTACGATTAACAATGGCAGCTTCAAAGTCAAATACCACTAAAACTAAGCATTTGCGATGAAAACGTTATCCTTGAAAAGTCTTAGAGCGCCTTATTCTACCTAAATATGTCAACAAAAACTAACTATTAGCCTACGTATAAAATCACCAATAGTGGTAATATTAATGTAGAACGCATGAAACAAACACCACCACTGCCGGCACCAGAATATTGCACAATACGCGTTCCAATAATGTGGGCCAGCTGGTCGTGTTCCGAAAACGTTCGTATAACTCAAAGCTCGCGGACGACAACGTTATTTGTGAAAAACTTCTTGGATGCGTTCTTCTATAGCGTTCATATTTCAATAAAATAAACTCGCGGTTGCACCATTAGTTAAGACTTAATAGGACGTGGTCGAACACGCGCACGATTATCGGACCTTTGTAGCTCAACAAAAGTAGAAGTCAACATGGTTGTAATGGCGAATGTGACGGAAACAATGGGAACTTTAAAGTTAAATATCTCGAAAATTAAGTATTGGCGGCGAAAACGTTATTCAAGATAAACGTCTTTGAATGCTTTATTTTACCTAAGTATGCTAAGAAAAATACTAAAAAACACTACTGACCTAGCTCTTCGGAAAATTCGCCCAATTGGTCAACTCATGACATTGGTAAATAATGTCTTCGATTTTTCATATTTTGATATCTAATATAGCCTACCTAGGTAAAAGAACACATTTTAAGACTTTTTTCATGAATAACGCTTCTTCATAAATGCTTAGTTTTCGAGATATTTGATTTCGAAGTTCGCACTGCTTTCCTATGGGAGAAATGAATAACCACAGTCACACGGTGTAATGGAAAACTTTTTTAATATTCTTTTTGGGTTGGGTTAGGTTAGCTAACCTAGCCTAGCCACCCCCCCCCCAAAAAAAAAAAGCATGGAAAGAGGTTATCCATTACATTGTGTGACTGCAGTTATTTCTACCATAGGAAAACAATGGGAACTTTAAAGCGTTATAACTCGAAACAACGCATTGTGCCGAATTAAAATGTGTATAATATTGATAATTGGTTTAAGAAAAACTAATAATTGTTCAAAAAAATCAGAAAGTAACGCAATCCCCCCTCGCAAAGAATTATCTTGCAAAATAATGAACCACCATGAACTGCATTCGTAAAAGGAGTGAAACGATAGACCATTGATTTTATATCAAGACTTGAAAATATGAAACACTGGAACTGACGTAAACATGTCACGACCTATATAATTACCAGCGTAGCCAAATTGTGAAGTCCAGACTGCGTACGGAGTTTTTGAAACAGATGTCGGTGAACGAAATTTAATGGAAGGGAGGCTAGGAACGAAACTCAATGCAACACTACTATATCTACACGGAAGCACTCAGACACAGTGAAAACTATACATCCTCACAGATACGCCGCGGGCGGTTATGAAAGTTATAATTATTCAAACGCGGTGACTCAGAAAATCGAGCATTTCTTAGTAAACGATTTAATACTGGCTATATATTGATGATAATCAGGTTTGCAGAAGTTATAGCCTATAGGCTAGTAGATATACGTCAGCCTATCTACAGTACTTACCAAATGTTCCTGCCAAAGTGGTGTACATCAGCATATTCATTAGCCAATTTCTCAGTTATTTGCACGTTGTTTTACTCATTAACTGTAGGAGAAAAATAACACTAGGAAGACAGCTAAGTTTATTGATAACGTTACGGTACCACAGCTCACTTGGCAACCCCCGTCTGTTTATAAGTACATACAACCCTAATCATCTTACTCTAATATTTGTAAAAAAAATACCCTAAATTTTTAATTTAGAACACTGAAAATTTTGGCCAATTTACCCTTACTGTGATAATTTGCTTGTCTCATCTATTCTACAATACTCTCACATACGCAGCTATATTATATATTCTTATAAGAGACTATATATGTTACAAAACATTTAAAAGTAGCTTTATTAATTGGCACAGATTTTATCAACATGATGTATCGTACTTACTCACTTGCCAGGAGGTAAAGATCGTAGCGGGAGGACTTATGAGGAATTAGCATAAAAAAGTGACGTTATCAATGATGTCAACATCGCCGAACGGTACTCCTGAGCAGCCTATGGCATTTTAATCAATTTCGCAAGTAAAATCATCGCCAATTGCAAATTTCATTCTTTCAGATCATAAATAAATGAGGAGAACAAATACAAACGGAACAATAAACAATTTTCAAGAGAAAATTTCAGCGGAGGATGATGGACACTTTCACAGCACTAGTGGCTATGCAGATCTGGACTGGTATTACATACTGATTTACCTGCTACTTTGAAGTGAAGCCTTATTCACACTTTATGCTCAAAAAATATTTTTAAGCATATCACAGTACTTGTTCGACTTAATTTACTCAAACTCCCACTCCTGACTGGCCAGCTACTTGAGCTGCACCCATGGCCAAAACACGGTAAAATGATTGTCGTCATGTATATATGTTTTCTCTCGCGTCAAGAATATAATACAGCTTTTATGTTTGGTCAGGATTAAAAGCCCAACCTACGAAGGCATGAGATCTGACCCTTAGATGTTTCAACTTATCGGTGTGACGTCATTTGCCAACATGCGGTCACAGCTAAGTTTCATTTTAGTCCCAATGAGTCCTCCCGTTACACTCTTTGATTCCTGGTACTTAATTATTGTTCACTAAATGATACTTATACTAGCAGGCACTCTTTTGTAATTGAGTTGATTTTATAATTTCATAAATTTACTTCAATTTAGCAATATAATATTTCCATATTACAATTTTAATGATTAGATAATTGGGAATTAGATTTAAATATTAGTAATTTAAGTTTGTTTTAGACTTGAAGATCCACGGCGGTCACTTAGCAATGCCAGCTTTTGCGATTACATTTCGTTTTCTACATGTTAGGTTCATAGTGGATACCTAACGGTAGGATCAAAACGTCTGTTTATATCGAACCAGTTAACAGCGGATTTTATGCGCATCTTGATTCTCACACGCTTCCCAGCTACAAGAAATCCGTTCTAAAAACACTGGTCCGTCGAGCGTTGAAATTGTCAAACTCATGGACAGAGACTACCATCGTGAGTTCAACAGACTAAAACAAGTTTTTGCTATTTGTGGCTACTTTCAGAAATTGGTCGAAGATTTATTAGAAAGAACATTAAGCAAGACATTAGATGCTAATGGTGATAACGCAAATGATAGCCCAGTACAAATGTATGTAAGATTTGATTGCATGCATTTCTTCTTTTGAAACTGACCGAAAAGCTTTGAAAATATCATTCGACAGCATGTAAAACCCGCCAACATTAACAGGTCCGTTAACTTAGTTACAGTTTATAAACCATTCAAACTTAGCACATGTTTTTCCACCCAACCAACTAAGCCAACCGCTGGCAGGGCAGGCGTGCTGTATCGCCTTAATTGCTCAGAGCCTCGCTGTAATGCGTCGTATACAGGGTACACTACGAATGCCTTGTCAAAGCGCAGCAAACAACATAGATACAAACCTAGCAGTATTTATTCGCATTATTCCATGGAGTATACCGCATGAATGTTCCACCAGCGGATACTTAAATCAATCATTTTTTATACTGTTTAGCAATCTTAATACCAAAAACTTGAAAACAATCGAAGCAGTTTGTATCAAACAAAATAATAAGTATATCAACGTCAGATATGACCCAAGGGTATAACTTCCTGAAACTTTACTAGTCTGGAATTTTCTAGAGGGAAGCTGGCTATATAGAGGCCGTGCTAGAGGGTTGTCCTCATTCCAGTCTTGACAGTGGTGATGTTAGGATGCGTGGGAATGAATGCCATAAGTGCAATATCTCTTTTAGATCCATTGAATAGTGGTGTATGTGCTTGTAGCTAGTTCCGTGTACTTGCATCTCACTTTATGTACCTGATGTTTGTGATTTCATATCTTTGTGCAATAGTAAGGAAGTTCTGAATTTTACGATCATTTTGACAATAGTAGACCTAATTTGCTTTTCTTTTTTTTTGCCTTTTGACAGATGACAATATACTGAATTTACCTCTGAAGATGACCAACGTGCTTAGGCGAAACATCGACATGAATTTTAATATAGCAAATTATGGATTGCAAAGTTTTATTTCCGTGATGTTTTAAAGATACTGAAAAGTGTGTGTCTTTTTAAATTTAGGAAGATGGAGAAAGTTTTTAAACAGAACTGTAAATTAAATGCTGATATTCAATTCCTGGATTATTATGATTATTAGATGCTATTTTGTTTACAATAACATTCAGTTAAATGCGGATGGCTCCTACAAAGCAGTAACATCGAGGCATTGTCAACAAAGAACTAGAGTACTCTGCAGAGCGCATAAATTGATCCGCCAAGTAACATAACGTTAATGAAAAATTCAATTTGATTCTGAAACTATGATTTCTTTTTTATCAGCACCAAAATGCGGCCATTTGTGTCTTTTAACGGTAATAAAGGCTTCTATCATTTTCTTGAAGATCCGTTCAATACTCTTTAAGTTGTGTTGCTGACAAACGTTCTGACAAACATTAGTCAAACACACAAACAAATCAACCGCTCATAACCGACGTTTGATCATTTATGTCTTTAATTCAACTTTTCTACCAATTCCTGCAAGTACGTTTCATGAAATTCCGTTGATAACTTTTGAGTTATTTCGCTAACAAATTTCATAGAATCAAATACAAAGACAAACAAATAATTAAACCAACAGACATAGCATCAAAAAACTTTGGTCATACGCTCTTCGTAATATACCTAACAACTCATGCATGTAAATTGCATAAAAGTCCGTTCAGAACTTTTAGAGTTATGGCACTAAGAAAAATGAGGCAGACAATTCAACAGACAAGCGATTGAACCAAGCTTGACCAAAAATTTATCATCTGTTCCTCTTAACATTCCAAACAATCGTTGTAAATTTCGTAAAGATCCGTTCATAAATTTTTCAGTTATCTAGATGATGGACAAAAAGGCAAATAGACAGATAGACAAACAAACAAATCCGTGACAGAAACATAACCTCCACGGCGGAGGTTTATTATTAGCACCTGCTATAGCTGTGCAGAATGACGATGGGTTGAAAAATAATGTACAGGAGACGAACCGTGCTCGAGCTGGTATTGTTGTGCCATTTCTAGTGCAGGCATATATTGGTGGTTTAGAATACATGTATAACTAAAACGCCACGTGGCGTAAGACCATCACCTACGGTGGGGGCAAATTTAGTGAAGTCATTTTTGATGGCCTGCTAATCCTAGTTTCTCATAAGGATGCTGTGTCCACCGAGGTTAGCGCGTTACGTCCCTATATAAGTCAAACCGTGTAAGCAGTCCTTTAGGGGCGGGGTTGAATTGAACGCAGCAGTGCCAAATCTAATTTGTTAACTAATGCATTTTGAGTGTTCGAATATAAATATAAGTTCATCGATTGAGATAAGTTATTCCACGAGCTTAGTGAAATTTGGCAAAGTTGCTTTGCGTTCGTAGCCACGCCCATCAATCGGACTCATTACGCTGCTTTGACTATATATGTAGTATATTACCTCTATATAATAATAACAACATAAGAAAAATAGAACACCTCATGGCGTGAGACGATCATGCCGCGGCGGAGGCAAATTTGCTGCGGTAGAGGCAAATTCAACGCCGTCACATCTGGGTCAACCCACCAAACTCTCTACAAAAAATTATGGACATTGCTCAACTCCTTCGACCACTTTTTGGGTGGACAGACAAATATATATATATATATATATATACTTAAATCTTTAACCTTTTGTAATAGTGGAGAGAGTGAAGCAAGCCCTCACTATTTACACCATGTATGCTTAGTCGCTGTCTCGGTTTACCATTACAACGTTGTTCTCAAGCGCAAGTTGTAGAGCAGCAATATTGAAATTAGAAATAAGAAACAATGTTAGAGATTCGGACTGGTTAGGTGTGCAATAACAATCAAAATATCAGAAAGAAACATACGTACGGTTGACCGCCAATATAGCATATGGGCAAGGCAGAGGGAAGTGGCACTCTTACGCTGGGCAAGAAGAGATGTAATATTAGAGGATGTTACTAGAACTTAAAATGGCTATAACTGATGCAACATTTGCGTAAAAGTTGAAGTTCTTTGTCAGGGGAAACCTGTAAGCGGCAGAGAAAAATGACAGCTATATGCCAATCAGAGACGACGAAAAGGTGCAAATGAGCATAAAATTTCCATTAGCATTGAGTGATGAATCATTTAAAGAAAATGCTGTAGAAGGGGCTAGTCCCATAACTTATATGTTCTACATATGTATAGGTCCATGACACTGCATGCAACGTCGCGGGAAATGACAGCAAACAACTGCCTAAGGAAGAAGCTAATATGAAAGGACTCAAGGCACTGAGACTCACGTAATAATGCAAATTTTATTATTAAACACAGTCTGTCCAAGAACTGATGTAGTCTCTCTCAAAGGTAAGATGTACGCGACAGAGGAAAGTGGCTGCTATAAAAAGCGGCTAATGAAGATGCGAACGCAAAGCCGACAAGAAATTGGGCATGACTTCAAATAATGCAACACTGTAGAGGGTAGAAGTAGTTTATCCAAGAACTCTCTCTCTGTACCTACCTCTCTCTCCAAGGCAACACGTCCGCTACAGAGGGAAGTGGCGGCTAACCAATGGCAGACCGCGGGCCCTAGCCTCCGCCCCCTTTGTTTTCTCGTCCGCATTGACCAGACAGACCCTCGCCCCGCGCACTGCCCTCAACTTGCCGCTGCAAGTGTTGCCTTCTAACACTTTGAATCAAGAGGAAATTTCAGGGTTGATTTGGATCCGAAAAATGTCAGGAGTGTAAGTGGCATCAAAACATTAGGCGGGTTCTTATTCTGAATGTCAGGATTGATTGTTGGTGGTTTCAGAAATTCAGACTTGTTCCTGCTTTAATCTTTGTATTGCTCGGTATTTGCCTCGAGGCAAACACTGCACTCAACTTGCTACTTCAAGTGTACTAACTAAGCCCAAAATTTCAGCTTTGTTTCAGCTCTACAAAATATAAAAAATGTACATAATCACAAAACTTCGGGCTTATTATCGCTCAGAAAATTTCAGGTTTGTTCTTGCACTGAACTTTGTACTGCTCGGTTAGGATTGTATGACTGCCCAAATCACTGCACTAGATTGCAGGGAATGTCTAACTTGTTCTTGCTCAGAAAAAAAAAAATCAGGATATTCTTGATCTTATTTTGTGGAACACAACGTTTGTTCTTGCTGAGAAATATATTAAAATAATTTTCTTGCTCTGGAAAATATTGGAAAAAAAGTTTATTCTATTCTGAACTTTACACGGCCAGTCAGTATTGCTTTCCGGATACTTGACTGTCTTGTGGGTATAATAAACTATGCCGTCCTTTACGCCGATTTCACGCGTCATTCACCTCAGCGTATTCGATTAGGCGAACTATATGCAATCTGTGCGTCAGCTGTTTTTGTCAGTAAACTCAAATGAGTAGAAGTGTCTCATTCAAATGAATGACGATGCGCGTTCGGTTATGACATCGTTTCTTTATATTTTGCGTCTGCATTGGAAGTCATATTCTATTATCCTATATAATCATATTGTCAGATTTCAATTGGAGTAGCCTATTTCTAATTATTTATAGAGTGTTGAATTGAAATCATCACACAGCAATCAGTTATTTTTTTCAAAACAAACGTGGTATCTTTCGGTAGCAGTGGACGTTGCGTGCTGTACAGTTGTGCTGAAGGTCCTGGGAAGCACTATCGTCTCTCACGACGATTTTGCGTTCACGTAAGCTTTGCTGCGCGCGCCACCACTACAATACACACTACCTAGGCAAACCTAACCTAGCCTGACTTAACCTACCCTTACCTAACTTAATTACCTAAACTTCTAATCTAACCTTACCTAACCCAACCTAACCCAATTTAACGTTTCTAACCTTACCTAACGTTATCTAACGTTACCTAACCTAACCTAACCCAACTTAACCAGCGATACAGTGAGCAGCGCGGCGCACCAACTTGAACGCCGCTCACGCGCACACGATCTGCGTACACAAACACGCACACATCTCCGTCACGAGAGACGATAGCGCTCCCGGGAACGACCTTCAAGCCAGGTGACCGATCGTTGGGCAAGCGCTCTCTGCGCTGAATCAGCAAATTTACTCGGTGCGCATAGCTTCGTGGGGGTACTTTCCTTTGGGAAGGGGGTGGTGGGTCGTTAATTGAACCTTCCGTTTCGGCGTCATAGTTCTTAGCCACCCGTCATCGTCTGCAGCTGCACCGACTCCTGGGGCCAGTTGGCCTATGCCTGCCGCACGAACCAGTACGTGTGAGTTTCCAACTGGAAAGTGCAGTCAAAGTTCACTTTACTACCTTTATCTTTATACAATATTTTTTGGCTTTCTAGAGTTTTACGGGATAGCAGTGATTCTGATCAATAGAGTGGCGACAAAAATGCATTTTTATCGCTTTGTTTAAGATCTGTGAGAGCTATACGAGAGACAATGTCTGTATTTATTTACTTGTTTGTTTACTGAACTTGACCCATGTAACGCGCTGAACAAACGGACGTACGTGCTCTATCCTTTCTTCGCCGCACTTCCTTCCATGACAGAAAGCACTACGTGCACCAGTTTGAGCGAACGCTTTGAGATGAATGATGTGCTTACATACCTTTAGTTTTGTTTAATTTCAAGTTTTATACCATATAAAAAATAATTAACTGACTGCTGTCGTACAACACCGGGCTGCTCGAGTCTTAGAGTCAAACAACTGATCGACATGATCTCTAGAGTAAAAGAACCGTATAGTTTTTTCGCACTGTACGTCCGACCAGTAATATAAAGACGTTTTCTAATAGAAGGAATTCGTTTGTCTTCAGGAGAGGGTAGATTTCCTGTTACTCTCTCTCAACATTGTATGGTATTCAAACCAGTAGTAGCTCGTGGAGGGGGGGGAGGTTCATGCGAGGGAACTGCAGCATCTTGTATTCTTAAAAATATGGATTGTCTATGAGATTTAACACAATGAATGGTTTCTTTTATTTGAAAATGGAAACGAAGGTATTTGTTTCATTGAATGTGAACGATAACATTGAATGAAATACTGGTGCTGCAGTGCTTTCATACATGTTATATTTAGTGTCCCTTAAGAGTTACAATCATGAAACGACAGCTTGTGTTAGTCTCAAGCTTCGATCGTAATACAATTAATGCATCAAGTTCTGTATATTGGAAGTTATAACACTCGGTTATGTTACGTGAGAAATACAAGTTTCTTTCTCGCTAACAACTTTGTACTGCATCTAGTTGTATACATATTATCTAGGTACCTACTCGACTTGGATTTTAGATTTTAGAGAATAACATTTTACAATACAATAAATACACGAAGTGTATGCCGAGACGTAATGAAAATGTTGAATTACCTAGATAGTGGCGTAGTGGTCAAGGTTACTAAGTCATTCATTATCGAGAGATCGGCGTTTGAATCCATGTGCCAGGGAAGGAAAAAGACTTGACACTCCGAAATGTGTCGAATCAACAGTTTTCACAATCACAGTCACTGCATGGCGACGACGCACACGTGGGACTTAGAGTCGGAGGTGTACTTGTCGATCGAGTCTCCCCTCACTATAACGCCATAGCTCAGGCAATCTGTGATCGACTGCAGCCGCGCACTAGTAGTCTACACTCATTGTGGGCATTTACGTGCAGCACGAATCAGTGCATGTGGGTTTAATAGATTTGGGGTGTGCGGACCAGGAGACTTTACTTTTACCTGTGCACCCCACTTAGCGATGAACATCAACAGTGCATGACATAAAAATTATGCCTACTTCTTAAAGTGATAAATAGAAGTCATAAACAATCGGTTGAGTCTCAGTTCCGTAAAGAGTATGAAGCTTCCCAATCAGAAATTTATGGGCATTTATCGGCTGCTTATTAGAAAATTGTGAAAGTTATCCGATAATATCGGATAAATGCCTATAAATATCTATGGGTAAATTTTGAAGGGCATCCGATAACATCGGCTAAATGCCTATAAATTTCCGATAAGGTTTCAGTAAGAAAGTTCACTCGTATGTAAGTCACACGCTGACTGACTTGACTCTCTCTATAAGTATTGACAAGCGGCTATGCCAACGTTCCTGTCAGTGGCTTGGTTTAAATAATATTTGCTAGAATTATGAAAGGCAAAATATCTAAATACTAGGGCTCGCTGATCGAGAGCGCATACCTCCGCCAAGCAGGGCAACGTTGATAAAAGTTTTCAAATTGGTCCTATGTCCCGGATCTTTCTTTTATCATCTTCAAGATTTGGTCATTTGCGCTTCATAACATTTATAAGAATTCCTGTAATTTTCTTGAAAATCGGTCTCTAACTTATTGAGTTACGTACGTTTCGACAAAAATAAAAATCAATATGTGGACAAATAGACAGCAGGAAAGATCATCTAAAAAATTCGGTCTGCTGTTCTTCGTAACATTCCCACGAATTTCTACAAATTAAATTTCAGTTATGTTACCAAGAAAATATACTCAGGCAAACAAACAAGTGGTAAGATGGATCTTCGCCGAAAGTTGATCTGCTACTACTCCTCCTAATATTCCAACAGTCTCGGAAAATTTTTATTAAGATCCGTCCACAACTTTTTAAGCTATCTTGGTGACAGACAAAGAATCAAATAGACAGACAAATGCCGACAAAATATAACCTCCCTGGCAGAGGTAATTATGTTTATCCAATTATTGTAAGCCATCTTGTAAGCTACTTCTAGCAAGGCCAGCAAAACCTATTTGTCATGCAAGTTTCTTCGCTACCTCTCAGGATCAAGGTTTCGACTCATGAGCCTGCTGGGAAGCCATGCTCTAGAGCAGTGTTGTCCAAACAGGGGTCTGCGTACCCCTGGGGGCACGCAACATAGTTCATAAGATTTCTGGAACAAACAAAGAAAACACACAACCGGAACAAAGTAATCTTCAAGCATTTTGTTATTAAATCATCATTTTTATTTGTGTAATAACTTGAATTTGTTAACCAACACTTCTGTAATGCTCTTCACAATTAATATACTATTTTCATGTTTATCATAAATAAAACTGAGTTATTTTCAGCCATGGTGAGTGGAGGGGGAGGGGATTACGCACCAGTAAGAGAAGGTATTAAGGGATAAAAGGCTTGATAGAACGAGAAAACTTTGTGATAATACATTGAAGGTTTGAGTCTTGTCATCATTGGGAAGCATGCGGTAGAATTGTTCCTAATTGGAGCAATTGCGACTCCGAAAATGAACGTGAATTAGGAGCGATAATAGGTCAAAAGAACGTGAAATAGGAGCGATATAGGTCAAAAGAACGTGAATTAGGAACTTGTGTTGGGATCGGCGCAAGCTGAGATTGAACGAATAGGGAATTTCTTCTGTATCCATGCAGCGTGAACCTCACATGCAGAGTTTCGTATTAACTATTTACTCTGATCCATGGTAACACTGAGGCACGTTATTGGGTGCTACACATCAGACGCACGTGCGTCTCTGACACGACACACAGAGTTGGAAAAGCGGCGGCGCAATTATTTCATTGGAATTGTTTGCAAAGCTGCGGGCCAATGCCAGCTTCTGTGGTGAAATATCGCCTTTGTTTGGAAACGGCCCAATTATTTTTGAACTAAACTTAGGAAACTCCGCCTGTGTAACGATCTTATCTTGGGGTGGTGTTTATTCGCTGAGTACACTCGCCACAGTTCACAAATATGTGTCTTTCATGTAAAGAATTATTCGATCGTGTGACGTTTGCTGGCCTCGGTAGAAAACAACTGTGCAAAGAGATGAGTGCTGTAGAGCACGCAACGTGACAGACACTTTGCACCGAGGGTGGGCGATGCCATGTTGCGATGTTCATATTGGATTAATGTTTTACGTCTCGCTCAATTGCCAAAAAGGAAGGATTGTTTAATTTCCCATATCCTATCAGGGCCAATCGATACTGCCTGTGTGTGGTTTGTTTGGCAGTATCATGGCGACATGATAGACGATGTTTGGAAACCGGGCGGAGTACTGGTATGTATTTGAGGACTGGATGTTGATTGTCATTCAGCTGATGTGTAAATATCGGACGACTTCATTGGATTTCTAGAACCAGGAAAAACAGAAGAGAATTTGAATAGAGAGTCCCAGCGATAAATACCGCAATGGAGTAAAGCGCCGCTAAATTAAGCATTATCTGGCGAGTGTGCAGCAATATTTTATGATATCTAAGCTACTTCATCGTGAAGCTAAAGTTCTTTAATTAAAAATATTGTGTAATGCACTATTTATAATTGCGCTATACATAAAACAATAATTAAGGTAGCAGGTATATCAAGCATTATCTGGCGAGTGTGCTGCTCTAGTTATTATTTCTACGCTACTTCATCGTGAAACTAAAGTTCTTTAATTAAAATTATTATGTAATGCACTATTTATAATTGCGTTATACATGAAACAATAAGGTAGTAGGTATTTATAAGCAATTCATCGTTACACGGACAATTCATAGAAAATATATATTGTAATTTTCGAACGGAACGTCTTCACCTCTAGCCATAGGTATTATTTTAAAGGCGTTGCAAAGTACAGTATATCTGGATACTACATATATGAAAAATTGGCTATCGCATGTCTTGCTGGGGAATGGATTTTACCTTCTAGCGAAAGCAACGTTATTTTCACAATAGATAGTGATCAGTGACCATATTGTTTGATACATGGACTGTGTATGATCGCTACGTAAACCTGGGTCTTATACCGAAGTCTCTCAGGATAATGAGCCTGAAAGATTGCAGTTCAAATGACCTGCAAACAAAACGACACTACAAATATTCTATTTTTGTGTTTATAATTTTTATTTTAAAACAAATTCTCATTAAAGAATTAAAAATTTCTGAATGGTTGAATACACGTAATTATTAGATGGCCGAGAATATAGGGCAAACCTTTTAATCCTGACACTCTGATATGGCTACAAAGGACTTCTTAATTTTTCGAGAACAACGATAGTTCCAGCTGTGTGTTCTTTTCTGAAACTCTAGTAAATGTTCCGACAATGAGTATTCCCATTACTTTTTCTAAAACAAACTCATAAACCTTTTGCTATAAACATTTTATTTTCTGAAACTCTGTTATCCCAATATAAGGAAATCCTTCACTTTTCTTAAACAATGACATTGCTAGTTGTTAAGCCTGTTCCTTGCTGCTTATACCGCGGCGGCCAATCATCACACGGAACTTAATTTAACTTCTAGAAATCTGCCGGCGGCAGCTGCAAAACTTTGCCATTCCAAAATCGCAGTTCTTATAATGTTCACCGTGAAAGTGCATACCTCGCGGCAGAAGTGCTGGGTTTTGCTCCCGTTTAATTCCGGATTTCGCCAGCCTGATATTGTCACTCGCTTAATTGCATTTCACTATATAGCTAGAATTCCCCACCACTGCTTGGCGGCCAAGTTTAGTTCAGGATGTCAAATATAACCAGTGAAAGACAATCAATCATTGCGCCTTTGGTAAATTGTGTTAAGTACTATCTGGCAGCCGTATAACAGTTAGAAAAAGCAGAAGACTGCTGATATACGGGTGTTAAATCAATTGAAAATCTCCCCCTCGCACTTAAAACAGCTTGGCGCTGTTTTTCAACTGCTCAAAGTTTGGGGATTATCTTCAACTGGAGACGTTGTCGGGGGGATCTTCAATTAAGGAATCGGTTGTTTTATTACAATATGAGTTTAGTTGCAAATGGCAGAAAACGCCTACCTCTGTGAATTGTTGATGTAGGACATACAAATTTCACGAATTTCACTTCGATAAATTTCGAAATTCATTGCATGCTTACTGCTATGTTTTTGCGAACTGACAACTGGAAAATTAGCCTAATATGCTAAACATGTTTAAGGTAAAGTCAACTTGACTGAACCACAACTGAGAAACCCGCATGCATTGGCTTGTGCTGCAACAAGTCCCAGAGAAGTATATGGCTGCAGTCGACCACAGATGTCTACGGCTATAAATGGCACCAGTGGCGGAAGACTCCATACGATAATATCTGCGACCCCCAACCCTCCCCATTGCTGGGGAAGGTCAGTAAACCTACAGCAGTATGCAGACCGGATACTGACCGATCACATCAAGCGCGCAAAGATCTTGCCCAGCTGAGAGCGAGGTTCGAGCCTGCAGCCTTGAGAGTCAGAGTCAGACGTTCTGGTCTGCTGCTACTGCGGGTCCCACCGTCCCCACCGTATTTCATTCCTGCCTTTATTCCAATCATAATTATGTTACCGTATTGCTGATATAACTTTTTTGATATGGGAGCTGCAGGTAAAACTGGCGCTATACACGCAAGACAATCTGTACGGAGGTCCCTCCTCAGCAGTCTTTTGCTTAGTGCATAGCCGCTAATCGACGGGAGCGCCAGCTGCGAGTTATCTCCACAGTGCTCCTAACTGTTGACCGCACTTTCTCTACAACAATTTCTAACTGATTTTTTAACATTTACGTATTGTTACATTTCGAATCTGCATGGATGAAGGTCCCATATTTTCGCTACTATATGAAGAGTTCAATACCTGATGTGAGCCTCATCAAACATCTATAGAACTCGTCTAATTCTCAGAGCAACATCGTGTCAGCAGGTTTGCTATTCACTGTCGGGGTTGTATCATCCCACGCTCTTTTTTTGGTCTCGGTGCTCTCAACACAGGATTTCTTTGAAAGTAAAGTACTTACGATGCAGTTTATATTCATAGCTTTGCGTAATGCGGTGCACAGAATTGAACCGACAACTGAAACGTGTGTGAATGGATGGACTTGCTGGAAATTTGCTGACTTTATCTCTTTCTCGGCCTCCTGGGTTCACATTGCAGAACCGTCCACGTTTGGAGCTTGAACCAGGTGTCTCATGTTAACCCTAAAATGCAAACACTACCATGAACTAGATCGTGTGGAAATTTGATCATTAAGTCAATTTCCAGGACTTCTGGCTTTACACGATTGACTCCATATTGAACATGAATCAGTTTCTTTGGATTGACCCTAAAGCATCAAACGAATTTATTTCAAAATTTAGTCTTTCTCGGAACGTTGTATACGGAGGCCACTCAGAATTAGCTTTTAGTTAAATACCACGTGTCAGATAATTGTTTTGTAGTGCTGATCTAACAGGAGTAATATAACAGAATAATATTATTGGGATACTATCTTATAACCTTTAGTTCAGGATAATATTATATGCTACCATTGCTTTACAATATCATATGCTATACTACGTGACAATATTCTGTAGTCCCAGTGTGGGACAATATCATATCGTACCAGTGCGGGACAATATCGAATAATTAAAGAGCGGGACGTTATCATCCGGTTAGAGTACGGGACAATATCTAGTGATCCCAGGGCGGAACTATATCCTCGGTCCCTTTGCGTGACAACATTCCGTGTCTCTATATCCTCGTGCCTATTTAGAGACGCCGCAACAAGGCAGTTTGACGAACTGATGGGCGGATAGGTTGGGTTCTCTCTACGGTGTTGATTCTTTGTATACGATTATACACATTAACCAGTCTATGGTACTTTGCTACACATGTCTTCATTTTCCATCCGTGACAATACAAGCCGTGTCTGGTTGTGGTTCGAGAAGGTCACGATTCTTTCACGAGGCGTGAATAATTTGGATGACCTCGCTGGTGCGGCTATTCTACCCAACAAAACAGGGAGCAGAACAAATTTTCGTGTTCTTTTACGGCAAGGCTAGACAACTATACCTTGGACCGGCAGAACAGGGTCGTATTTCTTTGTCCCAAGACTTGTCGCTTTTTGTAAACACTAGTCGAGATATAGCGTGCATAGGTGTTATTCTGCCATATAGATTCAATTTTTCAGTTTTGTGTCTCAGAGTAGATGCTATTTTATATTCTATTAGAAACATGATATGCCTATAAAACAATACTTGAATACACCCTAAAAACATCAAGTGGCGGCAATCTGCTACCTGAGAGCACGAGATATATAACGATAAGTCGACAGTGCTTTGACAATAGACAAGGATAAATCTTGAATCAATACATTCAAGGCGAACAAACAAGAGTGCGTTGTTATACGAGATCATATATAAGAAAGTCGTGCTTGAGGTCACAACCACAGCAGTCGACTTGCTCGTCGGGGGGAACCTACTGCGGGGCAAGTCATGACTTGTGATGTTATGCAGCGCTTTAGTGTGGTTACGGGGGAGTATATTTGGCTTTATTTACTTTGAGTCCGTGAAGATTTAATCAACAGTCTACACCCTGTTATCATGAAATCTGTACGTAGAATAGACAAAAAACCAGTTTCATAGCGTTGTGTCGTTAAATTTAAAATTCACTTAATATATAAAATTGACCGTAGGTCTGTAATGTGTATAATATCGATCAATTTATTTATTTGGATGATATTATGGCACGGCAGAAACATAACTAAACTTCAAATGTATAGTAAAGTTGATTTCAAAAATATACGTTATAACATAATAATGCAAAACAATGATAAAGCGAACCACAGGCACAGACCCTTGCTTTGGAGGGGTGGGGGAGGGGGTGGGGGGTTAAAAAAAAGCCGTGCCCTACTCCAGTCTAAAGGGCTTACATCTGCATGTTTCATACGGTATTTACGAAATAAAGGCATTAGTTGAATTTCTGCATTCTATATGCTCCCGCTCTTCAAAATCTTTGGGAGAAGCACATGTGAGCTGGGGTTCAAACTGAGCCATTTTGATTGTGATACTGTCGAACTCGTTAGTTGAGCTGGTGCTTCATCTATGAACCTTTATCGAAATGAGTTATCTGGATCTGTGCTCGGCCGTGTGGTTCTGTAGATAGCAATGAAGATCTATTTTGAGTAATACTTCTTAGCAGTCTTGGCAGCGTATTGAGAGCCTTGGGGTTAGTTACTCCCCTAGCTGTTGAATTTACTTTTTCTTGACGGCTGACGAGTTGCTTGATAATGCTAAAAATAAAATTAATTTTCCGAATTCGAAAGGGCCAATTGCATAAAGCCCTGCGTCCATTTAGCAACTGTAGTTTTCTCTAGCAGCCTAGAGCCAACTCAATTTGCTGTGACTGCGTAATCGTGGAGAAGATTTCAGCATGACGTAATGAACATTGTGCTGACAGTTCACTAATGGTACTTGCTTGGGGATAAAAATTGCAGGAACAGCTGAAATGTTCAGGGATTTTTTATACAGTTCAGTTGAGCTCGTGCAACATAAATGAACTAGTTAAGTTGGCTCTTGCTTGCTAGAGCCCATAAATGTTGTAAAAAGGGCACGAAGCTTAACACGTCCACTCTTTGAAAATTTCTCAAGAAAGTTAAGTATGTTCATCTTCTATTATGAAATAATTCTGCCATAAACTGGATTCACATTTAAGAAGAATACCAGATAAACCAGCGGTCAGCGGTTACGTGCGCTGTGGAGATAATTCGCTATTGGCTCTCTCTTTGGTTTCAAACTGCGGCACCACAGAAGACTCCCAGCAGAGTGACTCCACACACGTGAGGTGACGTGAGAAACGTCACATGGACTTTTTCCGAAGACTCTCTCAAGGACTCAAGGAATCCTGACATATGTACGTTGTACGTACGTGCCAGTGGTGGAAGCTTGGGATTCTAGTAGATCAGAGATTCAACTATATATTTGCAAACAAAAAGGTCAGTATGCGAAGTTGGGGGTATACATACAGTAGGCCTATATCCTAATTTCGAGCTGTTGGTAATTACTGCAGAGCTAATCACTTGCTGTTGAAGCGGGAACTTCACATCATTACCGATAATGAACACTGTTAGTAGAAGCTACATTTACAGCAAATAAACAAAGGCAGGAATCTGTACTGATAATAATATTTTATTGAGTGTAGTCGCCCGATTTGAAAAAAGCTCACTTGAAATTTAGAGTTCATAGTAAATCACGACTTGGATTTCAGGACATTTAACAGATAAATGCTAGTTTTTTCAATTCTGTACCGGTTAGGGAGACCTCAGGGTCTATTGTAATTAGAAAAAGGGTTTTCCTCAAATTATTTAGACCGCTAAAAGTTCAAACAAGTTGCTTTACCTTTGTATTATATTAAAAGCTGCTCAAAAATATTATCTTTGTGACGCAGCCGAGTTTAGGCATCACACCGTGCTGAGGTCTCTTAGTGTTCAGATGCTCGTTATATGAAGCCAAAGGTGATAATTTGGTCCTGTCCTTAAAGCTTGCTTTGTTTTTTCTTCCCATAAGGAATAGAACTGAAGTAAGCCCATTGTTTTTTCTTCGTGCAGTCATGATCACCACCGCAGACGCCAGCACGGGCTGTATGGTTGTTTACGATCAGGTTCACTTTTATAACACGTGTGGTGAATTGGAAATCCGCTTTAGAGAATCATCTATAGTGAACAGGGCACGGCGACACCGAACATTAAAATGCAGTGCCAAACCACAATTGGAGTTTCGGTGCTTGTTTGCAGATTCGGAGCAACTTCTCTGTGTTTTAAGCAAGGTCCTGAACGTCACCCCTACGAACAACTGCATGATGGTTTATACAGTTTTATGGCGTAGCAGTTTGTTCATTTGGGATGTTACTTAGGAAATGAATATCCTAATTCATACACTTGAGGATGATGCCTATAGATACGCAAGGCAGGCAGTACATTTAATAGAGAAAAAATGAATTAACTGTTATTGTGCTCTGATGGCGCCCAAATTCTGAACAACTACCTACATAAATACCCAAGGCAGTCCATGCGACAGAGAAGTTAATTAAGCAATGAATGACATTTATTACTTCGGATGCCTAAATTTATAACTTGAGTGCCTGTGTGCATAACTCCAGGTGGTTGGAGTAGTCAAGTGTCGTAACGAAGCACTTATATTTGGTAATAATGTCCGAATTTTGAACCACTAAACCCGATAGCAAAATGCAGTGTATTCAGCCTGGGAGTAAATTATGCAATGGACGATCTCATTAATTATGCACGGTGGCAAGTTTGAAATTACTGAACGCAGTGCAAACAATCTTCCGTGGGTTTTCGGACACTGTCCCTCGAAGATAAGAAATACACATTCAAGTTCTATAGACTTGCAGTTCTATGATTGGCTGGAAGAATGGCAAAGCTGAACATCGGTTGTAGAAAGACGTGAGGATCACTAACCCGCAGGGCTTCTCTAGCCATACGTGCACTATATTTTTTCACGAAACACGCGTGTTCAGGAACAAAACTCGGTTATATGTCTGATAAACTAACTTACTTGTCACTGCTCCCTTCGATCAATTTATGTATTTACAGTGAGATACATTAATCAGATTAGTTTTCACTTGTCTGGAACGCCAATCACAAGCGGTACGTTGGTTCACAACGTTGGATCGGTCTTAGGATAGAGTTTTTGACCGTAGCAAGCAAAATCGGCTTGCGATTAAAAACGCCTTAAACTCGATCCTGACTTGTGCATTGAGCGTTAAGGCTTCTGTCAGATTAAAGCGAGTTGGATTATATGATTTTCCTCAAAATGGGGACCCGAACACACGTTTAAAATAGCCAAATGTTAGCCGAAATGCACTCAGAAAAAAAAGCAGCTTCAACTGGATCACATTCCTTACAAATATTAAGTTACTAATCTCTTATACAAAAACTAGGGCCTTCGCGGACATCCACATCCTCCACCAATGCATTGCGTCAGACGATGTTACTCTGACGAGCACTGAGGCTTCAGCTCTGAACAAAAATATTCCCCCCCCCCGGGGGGGGGCGTGGAGTGCAGACACACGAACACACACTCCACAGCGTTGTCAGTACAGCACTTCTTTCACTTCGCAACCGAGGACTACAATAGCATGATGATGACCGTTGTGCCGAAGTTACACGCTACACTCGATCCCAGAACATGATTAGCGGATGTCTCGACGAATAGTTAAAAGTAGGTAGCATAGATACGGTAGCATGGGCGGCGTGGGCCGAAAGTTGAGCGTGTGGTTGAAGCCTGTGGTCCCGGCATAACTCGTTCCCGTTGATCTCTATTTCATATGTATTTACAATCTAAATATTAAACACTTGCAAATATATCATTCATTCATAGCTCAGCAAAGAAGTCTCCATCTCGTTCCGAAACATACAACAAAATTACTATTAAATTCAGTAAAATTTATTGGAATGCACGCAGTGTGCACGCCAAGTTATATATAAAAAATATGCGTAATTTGCATTACCTCTTAGCAGAATATAATAATAAAATTATGCACGCTCACCGAAGCAAAGCAGCGTACCTGCAATAATAACTAGAGCACTCTGAGAGCGCATACCTCCGCCAAGCACGGCAACGGTAACGAAAAATTCCAATTGGTGCCGAGACTATAATTTTCTTAATATCAGCACCAAAATCTAATCATTTACGTCTTTTGATAGTATATACACTTTCTGGAACTTTCCTGAAGATTCATTTATAGATTTTTTTAGTTATGCTGCTAACAAACATTATGACAAACATGAGTCAAACATGCAAACGAACCAACCGATCTGCACCAAAATTTAATCATTTATGTCTTCTAACATTACCAATAACTCCTGTAAATTTCATAAAAATCCTTTCTGAAGTTTTTGAGTTGTTGCGCTAACAAGCACAAAATCAAACACAGTAACAAACACACGAACGAACGAACAGATCACCACAAAATTTTGTCATTTACTTTTCGTAATAAACCTAACAACTCATGCAAATTTCATGAAAATCCGCCCATAAGTTCTTCAGTTATGGCATTGACAAAAATGAAACACACAAACAAACAAACAAACGGATGGACGGATCTCCACCAAAAGTTAATCATCTGTTTCTCCTAACATACATAACAATCCCTGAAAATTTCATCCAAATCCGTTCATAACTCTTTGAGTTATCATGATGACAGACAGATAGACAAAAAACAGAGTAACAGACAGACAAACTCTACGAAAACATAAACTTCTTTTCGGAGGTAATCAATTGCGTGAGAAATTAATATTCTTTGTATTTTATTGTTTCGTATCATTGATTTTATCGGCATGTCGTATGTAGCTTTTGTTTGCTGTTTCTATGCAGAAATTTCCAATTCAGCTCATTACTTGTCCCCCCCCCCCCAAAAAAAGCATAAATAAAATCGATCGGTTTGTAGTTCTCACCTGCTATAGATCTTGCGCACAAATCCCAACTTTCATTATTTGCAGCGTAAATTCAGTTTCACTTAAAAAAAAAACTTCGAGCCCTTAATGACATCAGTGTGGGGAGGACGTGCAAGCAGGCAAATGCAAGCTTATAGGATTCCAGTAAAAGTAATCGGATCCCAAGAACATGTGTGATGCAGCGATTATTCTGCCTCACAACCTCCCTTCTGAACATTAACATCAACTGTTGCATGGCAAATGAGTGCC